>BLKM01000917.1:235002-319801 GCA_013340265.1 Coptotermes formosanus
GTGGTGGTGGTGGTGTGGTGTGGAGGTGGTGGTGGTGTGGTATGGTGGTGGTTGTGGTGGTGGTGTGATGGAGGTTGTGGTGGTGGTGGTGGGCGTGTGGTGGTGGTGTGGTGGTGGTGCTGGTGCTGGTGGTGGTGGTGGTGCTGGTGGTGGTGGTGGAGGTGGTGCTGGTGGTGGTGGTGGTGGAGGTGGTGCTGGTGGTCGTGTGGTGGTGGTGGCGGCGGAAGTAGTTACCTTCCAAGCCCATGCAGCCTGTGTTAACAACTTTCATCCAACAACTGGGCCCTACGGTGCAAATTCGGAACGTACACATTCCTCTGCTTTCCTTCTACAATATTTCTACCTTCTTCTTGATAATACACATTTCTGGCACTGTGTTTTGAACTCTCAATCTTTTCCTTATATTTTTCTTCCATTTTCCTTCCTTGATAGCCCAGTTTTATAATTCCTATCTGTGGTAAAAGACACTTTATCCACGCTCCTGCAGCGTTGATTGTCCCTGATATTACGTCTCCATATAAGAAAAATGATTATGTTACGCACTATATATTTACGGCGAAGGGCTACTGTCCTTATTACGTGTCTTTTTATACTGCCATTCATTAATTTGTTACATATTTGACGTTTTTCTTCCAATACTACAACAAAACTCAGTTGGATTAACAGATGACGCCAAGGCAAACAGAAGAGTTACAACGTCATCCACAGGTCCCCATTTTACAACATTAGGAACTTGCACTTATTCATCAATTTCTCTCTGTTTACTGCAAACGAAATCTCGAACCCAATCTACTTCACAAGCCGAGCTTAATCTACTGTCAGCCCAGCAACAACTGCTTTGTGCTGCTAGCTGCAGAAAGACACTCCACTCGAATTCCACTGGAAGCATGCGGTTTCCAGCAGGTCTCTGGTCCTTCCCACTATAAAACCACCGGACATCGGTAGCGGTAGGATAAACCGAAGCCAATTAGCCAGCAAATCGGCCTTTGCTGCGTTATTCAGTACTCGCAGACATGAAACACTGTTAGAACAACGTTCTTAATTTACTTACAAATGTAGCTCGCAGTAATTTTACCGTTCCTAGAATAACAACACCTCGAAATCAGACATCCTAGCAACATAATCACTTACACACGTTTAAAAGTTTGAAATTTTTAAAACAGTGTGATATAGTTTAAGATTCAGTTCGTACGGCGCAGTAAACACAGTCCCTCTCCAATAGAAACAAATCTTTAAATCCAGTGCAGGAAAGAATTTTACTTTGTTGCATAAATCATGCGAGATGCATAAATACATTCTGCTGGGAAAATGTGGGCGGTTTTACATGAATCCTGGCGGTACATACAGTAACCACTGTGCTTAAAAGTGTACGCATTGAACAAATAATACTACACGTTATTTTGAAGGTGCAGGAGCAGATCCTGAGAGGGGATTATTTGGTTAAGAATAATTACGAGTGGTGGGCTGTTGTGAACACGGCAATGAACATGCGAGTTCAATAAAAGGAGAGGAGTTTCCTTACTATATATGCGACTATAACTTTCTTAACGATTAGCCCTCTAAAGACGAAGCATATCTGTTTTATATAAGGACTCCGTGCGTACCGCGCTGTAAACACTCTCCACTTCGGTTATAAAAACCAGTCTCTTAATGTTCTATAAGGCAAAAGTTGCTGTTTGTTCTGAGATCCGTACAAAACACATAAACGCAATGTGGGCACCACGTAGAATTGTTTAACATTAACCCTTTAAAGACGAAGCTTATCTGTTTTATATAAGGACTCAGTGCGTACCGCGCTGTAAACACTCTCCACTTCGGTTATAAAAACCAATCTCTTAATGTTTTATAAGGCAAAAGTTGCTGTTTGTTCTGAGATCCGTACAAAACACATAAACACAAGTCACAACAATGCAGAATTTTTAAATATTACGCCTAGTGGTACGAGAAGTATCCGCTAGGCTTTAAAACCTTAATGTTTCTCCACAAAGTTACGTCGATCTCAGATAAGTAGTAACACTAATAAAAATGTATTATTTTGTAAAAAGAATGCGAAATACGTTGCTTTACTAATAAAAGGCAAAATATTGCTTCCTGTACACCAAATCGTGTACAATGACAACTCTATCGTGCCTCTAGCATGACGAAATGAAATACCTGTGATTCTTATGGCACCATTGCTTAAAGATTCATCTTCTGGGAGGGTATGGAGCATGATACATCGTAACATCCCAGAGGAATTGAATTGTCTTTACAAAATTGCGTTAACTGATGTAACCTCTTCATTAAAATCACATGTGGGATTCCATTTCCTGCAGAATTGTGTGTGCTTAGTTTATGCTCAAATAAAGACACGTTACGTTACGTTAAGTTACGTTACGTTGGGTCACAATGAAGGGCTCGTCTGTGGGTTTGATTTGATTTTCTAAAAATCCGCAAGATATGGAAAAATCTACTGAACACAAAATGTGTGTCCCATTTTTAGGTGCGTTCGCAAAATTGCTAAAAGAGACTACTAGCTTCGTCACGTCTGTCTGTCTGTCTGTCTGTCTGTCTGTCTGTCTGTCTGTCTGTCTGTCTGTCCTCATATAGCAATTCGTCTCCCACTGGACGGATTTTTATGAAATTTGATACTTGAGGATTTTTCGAAAATATGTCGAGACAGTACAAGTTTCACTAAAATCTGCCAAGAATAACGGGTACTTTATATGAAGACCTGTGTACATTTATGATAACATCTCGCGGAATTTTTCTTGCAATTAGAAATGTTTCAGACAAACGTTGTAGAGAAAATTAAAACACGCATTTTTTGTCGAATTACATTTTCCCGAAAATCGTGCCGTTTATGAGATAATGTGAAAAAATGTGGCAAAGCCAGACAGGCCACAGATGGCAATATAATAAGGCGCATGCGCTTTGCATGCTGGATAATTACGGCAAGAATACAGACACTCATAATATTGCCTTTCCACGGAAAAAAAATGGTTACGCGAACGTGGCTCAAGATTGCGTGGTATGTACCCTGCTTGTCTCGTGTACGCAACTTGTGACTGAAACAGCCTCCAACCCCATGAACATTTAGCAATTAGATGGAAGTTACTATCGAAATGCGCGCAGGAAGTATGGAGGTTTCCACGACACTGTATGGGCAGAAAGTAAAAATTCTGAAACTTAAATCTGCAAGTATATGGAAGTGGCTTTTAAAGGGTTAAACCAAACAGAACTGTGTCGACATATTTTAACATATGTACTAAAATTGTTGAAATTCTATTCACAGACTTTCCGGTTGTTACAACCCTACAAATGAACAGACAGCCGTGGCGATGCTAGTGGCTATATTTCAAAAATTTCACGTGGCTAACGCGCTAAAAAGCAGCGCATTAAAATACGTCTCAATAATTGTGCCAAATACGTGTACGCATGCGCACACACTGTTTGTCGATCGTCTGACATTTTCAGCATTCGGGTATTTTAGCATGTAACAATACTGCCTGCATATTGAGTACTTACAGACACTAAACTGAGGGCGAAATTGAGTCCGTGGCTATTAGATTATATGTTTTGTGAGTAAGTACGTAATTCTATATGTTTAGGTGAGTTAATCACCATCCTTGATATAAAATACGGCCTGCATAATTATTACACAGGCCTCAAGCATTTTGATAGCGTTACACACGAAACACGGTGTTATTTTACGCAACAGATGTCCTCCGTCTGATATTAAATATACAATTGTTTTGCCCAATTCAGAACAAATAAAGGCAAATAATTTTCTAAATTGCCTTTCAACATGTGATAAAGTGAATGGAGATCTCCACAGAATCAACACACAAACGATTCTTTCCCCAGCTCTGTCGGATAAGTGATGACGTTTTAGTAAAGTTTCTGGTTCGATATCGGTAACAACTATACGCAGACTTTCAGCAAGAACAAGTGTTTTACAGTGTTGCATATCAACCGAGCGTTTTATTTTACTACCTTAGACATTATGATAGAATATGTGGTTTTATGTGTGAAACTATGCGACCACATCCCGCCCCAAAAAAACATAATTTGGAAAACAGCGGACACAGAGTTTTATATTCAGTGTTGGCCATCCTTTTATATATATATACACATACATACATACATACATATATATGTGTATACATATATACATATATATGTATATATACATATATATACATATATATGTATATACATATATATTATATACATATAATTGTAAAAAAAGGTAAAGCAGTACCATTACAGGCCTGGACAGGCCCTGAGGGTTCCAGGAAGTTGAGGCTCCCAGATTTCTAGACAGTCGGCACTTAACGGTGGTAAGTTTGTCAGCCTTACGCACCAGCCACCTTTACCCTCCGGGAAATATTCCTGGTAGTCATTTCTGTTAGAGGCCGAGTCGACCACAGTGCCGTAGTGTGACCGGAAGGATTATGTCAATGAAAAATTCCAATGACACCTTCAGAATCGAACCCGCGACCTTCCGGTTTGTATCACATTGCCTCAACCACCTGCGCCACCGCGTGACCCAATATATAATTTTACATATACATAAAAATATGCATCGTAGAAAGATAGATGTGTAACTAATTTTATATTTACATATTTTAAACGTTTATTCATATATACATTTTAATTAATCTAATGTTTTTAACAGTAATTTCCAGTACACCAGGACCCACTGCACTGCACAACTGTAATACAAATAACTGCCTACATTTAACAGTTTTCACTTTTTACACCTTTTTTACTGCACGTAAAAGTTGTTAGTTCTTTGTGCGGTATTACTTTGATTGGATTCCCAGGCGACGATCCCTTGGGGATGCAAACATGTAGGAACATTCAATGTGATATTGTAATATAAATATCTAAGGAACAGCACTGCGCATTTTGTTGGCCTGAGTGTTGTGAACTGGTTATCGACAGTGCACGGCATGAACAATGCAGAGTCTCTACTCCACATTTTTACAACAACATTTTATATTTCTAATGCCTACTTGTTTTAACCCTTTAAAGACGAAGCGTATCTGTTTTAGATAAGGACTCAGTGCGTACCGCGCTGTCAACACTCTCCACTTCGGTTATAAAAACCAGTCTCTTAATGTTTTATAAGGCAAAAGTTGCTGTTTGTTCTGAGATCCGTACAAAACACATAAACGCAATGTGGGCACCACGTAGAATTTTTTAATGTTAAACCTGGTCGTACGTAAGTTACCGCTAGGCTTTAAACGGTTAATATACATGCAAGATTATATATGTGTGTGGTTTCTATTTGCAACTGATATTCCTTGACAAAGGCCCATGAGAAGTCGAAACACGTAGCAGACATATAGCACACAGAGATTATTCTCCAACAAACTGTATTTGTTAGTTTAATTACCAAGACGTGTTATACACTTTGTTTCCTCTATAACGTTTTACGTTCCTGACGCTTCTCTTATTTCACCAGTGTAATATTTTTGACATTTGTCCTGTATTGATCTAAATCTCCGAATTTCGACTACACGTTATCACAAACGGAGCTCTAAATGTCTGTGTATGTCCCAAGGTACATGAGACATACACCTTCTGCTTCATTTCTTTAGATCATTTCCTCCCATGGAAATCATTTCTAAGGATTCCTCAAACGTAAACTATTTACCTCGTAGAATCCTCTCCCGTTCTGTTTATTGTAATGAGAAGTTGTAATACAGGCAGCACGGAAACACGGAGTCTCTACTTGTCATAACTTTGTGCCGTTCTACAGCTAAAACCTGGCATTAATTAGTTTCTCCATTCTTTATTACCAACAGTACGCCTGCAGCAATTTGTTTAGGCAACACAAGCTACGTACGTGAGAGACGGGACGGTTGTGTGAAACAGCGAAGCTTTAAAGAATTTAGCACATGTCGTATTCTTGACATCTGATTTAGCAAATAAAAGCCGGGCATTTTAACACAGACATAATGTTAACACAGTCGCTTACGGCACCGGCTAGCTAAGTTTTAACACAAATTTCCATGAAGCATTTACTATTTGTTTCCCTTCCTCTACCTCTATTTCATAAAAAGGGATTTACATCAGCAAATTCTTTACACTTTTAAACCACAAAGGTAATACACACTTTAACCCTTTAAAGACGAAGCGTATCTGTTTTATATAAGGACTCAGTGCGTACCGCGCTGTAAACACTCTACACTTCGGTTATAAAAACCAGTCTCTTAATGTTTTATAAGGCAAAAGTTGCTGTTTGTTCTGAGATCCGTACAAAACACATAAACGCAATGTGGACACCACGTAGAATTTTTTAATGTTAAACCTGGTGGTACGTAAAGTTACCGCAAGGCTTTAAAAGGTTAAAATAAAAATTAAGGCAAGGTGTCAGGAACGGCATCAGTCCACATACTTAGACACAAGGCTAAGGGGAGCATCCACTCTGTTGCGACTCAGAATCAAGGCTGTTGTCAGATTTCTGGCCCACAGCACATTCAAACCCACCATAACTTGTCCTACAGCAAATACACATTTACGAATTCCCTTATGTTACACATATCGCGCATCTGCTACATTTATTTCACCAACCAACTCATGCACTGAATAAAAAGAAATTCACGAGCTGTTATACAAAATCTCTACATAAGTCACTATACCACATTGCCAGACTAACTAAATGCACTTTCACTATTCATCCCAAGTTATATCCTGCTCCAAAATGTTTCGGAGTATTTACGCTATCTTCAGGGAGGACACCAAGTGCAAAGGTTTTATCAACATCAAGACAAACAAATCATACAAACCGGTACATAAGGAGATCAAGGGAGGATATGAGGTTAAGCAACAATTGAAGAAAGAGGCCAATAGGCAGATAACTTCGAACTGGTGTGCACCCTGAAGATGGCGTAACTACGCCGAAACATGGCGTAGGATAATTTCGGATGAATAGTGAATGTGCATTTAGTTGGTCTGATACAGCGATATAATGGCTGATTACACAGCAATGCACGGAATGTGTGAAGTGGGAACACCCCTACATGTTTCAGCACCAAGGTGCCATCTTCAGAGGGCCATTCAATACAAGAGTGTAGATCCACCGATCACTTATGTAAAGGTGGCATAATAACTGGATGTGTGTGGGATCTACATTACTTTATATTGAACGGACCCTGATGGTGGCACCTCGGTGTCGAAACATGTGGGGGTTTTCTGCGGTGACGGGTTTATGGATTTTATCCATCGTCCGAAAATTAAAATATTAAAAGACGTTAAAATCACAACTTTTCGGAAGCTGGCTGTGCTTCCGTCCTCAGGTGAGAAGAGAAGAAATGTTCTCCCCCTCCATTCACCTGAGAACGGAAGCAGAGCCAGCTTCCGAAACGTTGTGATTTTAATTTTTTAATATTTTTAATATTATACTCTTCGGACGATGGATAAAGTCCATAAACCATCACCACACAATATGATACAACATCGTCAAAACCTTTTAGATTTTGTGTTCGGTATTTTTATAACAGTTCATGAATGCGTATAATTCAGTGCGTGAGTTAGTCATGTAATAAAACCATTTCGGGATTTCCTCTGTCTCCTCTCAAACGTGCCCACACGGGCTATAGGTCCCACACAGCCTCTTCTTCAATCGTTACCAGGCGTTTTTTGCCAGGGACAAAGCGGCCGCAGCGTAAATCTGACCACTAGTTACACATAATGCCAATGTTAAGAATGAACTGAGCTCTAACCCCACTCCCCACTATATGCCTTAATAGCACGCACAGAGACACCCCTACATTTACATTTACATTTACATTTACATTTACATCCTACTGTTTTTAGTTATGATTCTTATATCGGCAGAACATGGCGCTGGCTATGATAGTGGATGTAGAAGACAGCCTCGAGATATACAGGGTAGTACGGATATATTGAATTATCAGTTGCAGAAAGTCCGTAAGGGGTGGTATTCAGGCCTGGGGGTTGAACAACCCCTTACCATCATAAAATAACAGGTTACCAAATTATACGTGTCTACATAAGCAACGGAATTGGAAGGGTGTGCTTCTGGGATGATCAAATCAGAGATGATACAGGATCAGGGCACGTAGCAAACATAGGGGATAAGAGAAATGCATACAGAATTTTAGACAGGAAGCCTAAAGTGCAGCAAGACTAGAGCTGTTTAGGGATGCTTCTGAAGATGATATTTAACTGAGCAGTAAAGGAAGAGTATGTAAGTGTGGGTTGCATTTAACTGGCTCAGGATAGGGTATAAAACACAGATTTTGTAAAACTGGTACTGAGGATTGGTTTCCATAAAACACATGGAATTTCTTGATTTGTTGACTGAACCCTACTTTCCCTTATCGTTTTTAATTTTAATACGAACCTAACGACACCACCCATTGGATCGTTGTATTCACCAAATTCAATAACTGACTTGGTCACACAGTAATATAAATTTGGCCAAATCCAAGTATTGTTGTAAAGGTATTTGCTTCGGCCCTTATGGACTCACTTGTATGGGCATAATTTCAAACTGCGTGAGAAAATCACGCAATAAAGTACTATTGCGATAAATTATGGTAACTCATTGACTGAAACTTACTATACCTTCAAGACAAAACAAGGGGGAAAAAACGCAGTGGCGTAGGCTAATACACAAATACGTGAACATTGGTCCAGTACTTGCAGTTGACGAAAATGATGTTATTTGATCAAAAAGAAATGTAACAGAAAACAAATTATTTTTAAAATTTCGACCATAACCAATACACTGCATGAAGACGAAAACCTTTAAGTGTTTTACTTAAATACTATGAGACCTCTGAGCGTTTTACTTAAATACGCTGAGACCTTTAGGTGTTTTATTTAAATACTCTGAGACCTTTGAGTGTTTTATTTAAATATGCTGAGACCTTTAAATATTTTATTTAAATACGCGGAGACCTTTGAGTGTTTTATTTAAAGAAGCTGAGACTTTTGAGTGTTTTATTTAAATACTCTGAGACCTTTGAGTGTTTTATTTAAATATGCTGAGACCTTTAAATATTTTATTTAAATACGCGGAGACCTTTGAGTGTTTTATTTAAATACGCTGAGACCTTTAGGTGTTCTATTTAAATGCTCTGAGTTCTCTGAGTGTTTTATTTAAATATGCTGAGACCTTTAAGTATTTTATTTATATACGCTGACACCTTTGAGTGTTTTATTTAAATACGCTGAGACCTTTAATTGTTTTATTTAAATACGCTGTCAATAGCTAAGATTACATAGCGTCAGAGATACATAAATGATAGTAGGAGTATGGAACATCAGAGCCATGATAACGACAGGCAAAAGCCCTGTGCCAGAGAAAAACCTGTCGCAGTACCACTTTGCCTACCGCATACCCCACGTGTACTGAACCAGGTTTGAACTCTGACCCCCGTGTGAGACGCCGGTGACTAACCGTCTGAGTCATGGCACTGACAGACGAGATCCTGTTTGGCCTGTAAATTACACAGCCACATTCGGGCAAGTGTCACCAGAGAAAATTGCATCCAGTTCCTAGCCGGACCATACTATAGTGCAAACACTACGTTACCACCTAAAAGGACAAACTCCTCTGTGACCTTTATTTTAATGTACTTGGCAGGCACGCGCTTCAATTCCCGAGCGACGTCGCTAGCTTTTACTCTTCGATGCGTTAGCAGCTACCCCATACTTCCAGCTTCCATCCACCTACAAAACTAACAACGCAGCACCTCTGAATAAAAGCAGAAATTTTGTTTTTCTTTTCTGCTTTCAGTACCAACGTCGAAGACCTACATGCAAATGTGAGGATAATATTAAAATGGATCTTTATTATATATAATAGGTGGGACGTGGAATGGATTGTTCTGGCTGAGGATAAAGACAAGTAGGAAGCTTTTGTTAACACGGTAATGAACCATCGGGTACATACATCTGGGAAGTTTCTTGGCTAGCTGAGCAACTATGAGCTTCTCTAGACGGATTGTGGTCCAAAGAGTTAGTTGTGTGCTTAGTTAGTTAGTTAGTTAGTTAGTTAGTTAGTTATATAGTTAGTTAGTTAGTTAGTTAGTTAGTTAGTTAGTCAGTTGTTAGTTGGTTAATTTGTTTTAGTTTGTTTTGTTATATCCGCTTTTACTCAGCCAGGCAGTACCAAATGCCGCGTTTCTTCTTCGTATTCGGGAAGTCCAGGGTTCACTTCCCGACCCGAAGACCGGCTACCCAGAATTTTAATTTCTTGTGATTTTTTCTTAAGTTTCTACAGGCAAGTACCGCAGTACTGTCCCCGCTTAGGCCATTACAGCTTGTTCTAATGTGCTATCCGATTCACTGTTCACCAATAATCATACCGCCTGCCGGCGGTCTGTCCTACTTACCAGGTTTGTTAGGGCGAACCACAAACACGTCCGGTATTAAATAAACAAATAATTGCAGGCGCCTTTAATGCGTCGAGATTAATCAACTCCTTTGCATGCAAAGTTTTTCTCTTCTTCTACCACCAGCACTTCATGTATTCATGAGGGGTTGGATCATTTTGAGGTGTTATTTACACGATGGCCAGACTTGCGCTTTTGCGAGACTTAACGCTGATCTCCCACTAACCGTACATTTAAATTACAAAGTCATCATGCCTACTTAACCCCTTGAAGCAGCAAGAAAAGAAAAAGAGGGAACGGATAAGAATAATCAAGGGAGACTGCGAGAGGCACTACAGTCATTATTACGGGGCGAGGGGGGGGGGGCCAAAAAAATTACTACTCGGATTATTATAAATCTGTGTCCGCTCGTCCTTCTGGAAAAGACAGGACTGCAGGCAAGATAGAACGCTGTAAAGTGACGAAGGTAAAGTGGCGGAAAATGACTGTTGAAGCATGTAGTAGACTAAAGAACCTGATAATTTGGGCTGTATTTTGTGTCTGGAGGGATGCATCATACGAAATTTTGCTGGGGGAACGGGGCTGCATTTGGGAGGAAATTTTCAAGGTACTTTTTGACCTACGTTTTCGTGATATTAAAAAAAATAACTTTGACAGGAAACAGGTTCACAGTGTTAGTTGCTAAAGGAATGCTACGCTGTGTAGACTAGCAAACATCGACGTTTCGAAGACACCAATATCCTTCGAAATATCTCGAACACATCCATATAGAGTACCATCCCACAAATGTTGAATCTTCAGTTCTGTATTACTGTCTAGCAACACAGACAAACTTCCCAAATCTACGCACATATTTCCAAAATTGTATATAATTCGTGGGCCTTCTCTTGCGACAATTTAATCAGACATGCAAGCCTGGATATAATAAGAAATTTAGAGCCCAGAGGTAACGAAAATTACTACCCATATTTTTCCATACATCATACTGATCACGTCTGCATGAACCTCGTAATAAACACCGACAGTTTCCTCACACAGCATTAACTGACTGGCCTTTCGACACAGAATGTTCTCTGTGCGGTACGAACCGAATCTTTGTATATAATGTAAATTAATTTTAGTCTTCAAAGTCTTAACTCCTATATATTACCCACTGTAAATCGACTAAATAATTATATTAAATTCATATACGTTGACGAGTTTTCAGACGAGAATTTATTTTCCAAAGCACTGCTTCATTTATATACATCGTACAAAGTATATATAAAACACCGCGTTAAGACAGCTTCAAAGAATAATAAAAAAAGAAAGTTTGTAGCTAGTAATGGGAATTATGTAAGATGATATCCCTGCCCAAATCCCTCCTACGGGCTTGCTCAGTATTATACAGAATCGTTTGTATGGAATATCAAAGGCAACAACCGAATATGAAGGCTAAGGGCCTACGACACACAGAGCATTCTTCTTTCTATCAGTGTCTCGACAGCTCAGAAAGCGAAACTTTTATCAAAAAGACGCCGAGTAAATCCAAGATATTACCAGTCTTGGAGACTTTTCTCTGATCTTCAGAAAGAACATGAGCTTCGTTTGGGGTTTGTCTTGTTCCAAGTCTTCGACTCGCGTACCGAGAGGCAAGAAACGGAGAAGCCAACATTTAAAGCGCACCATTCGCATGTAACTGGGAATACTGAAGGAAAGGAATTTTCAAGAAGAAGGAAACGAAATATTTCTCTCCTTCTCCTCTTTACCCATCGACATCCACCGAGAAACCTTTCATTTCTCCACTTCCGTTTTGAAAATTCACGTGACAACGTTAAGAATTTGTTTAAACTTTTAAAGCCTAGCGGTAAATTTACGTACCACCAGGTTTAACATTAAGAAATTCTACGTGGTGCCCACATTGCGTTTATGTGTTTTGTACGGATCTCAGAACAAACAGCAACTTTTGCCTTATAAAACATTAAGAGACTGGTTTTTATAACCGAAGTGGAGAGTGTTTACAGCGCGGTACGCACTGAGTCCTTATATAAAACAGATTGGCTTCGTCTTTAAAGGGTTAAATCCCACAAAAATTCAGGGATTGCCTAGAACCTTCAGAACACCGCACTATCCCGATATGGTACTACGTACATTTTTTTTCCAATGGCGCAACAGCCCCTAGTGGGCCAGGGCCCCCTCATTATCGAGGCTTCCCGATCACACCCACACACACCAGACACCGTAGGACTCCTCTGGACGATTGATCAGCCCAACACACAGACCTCTACTTGACAACACACAACACACATAACAGACAGATATCCATGGCCCTGCCGGGATTCGAACCCGCTATCCCAGCAAGCGAACGGCCGTAGACCAATACCTTAGATCGTGCGGCCACTGGCATCGGCACTAGGTACACACAAGTATACCATACGCAATATTTGTGCATCACGTAGCACGTTTTAATCTGTATTAAATGTTTCGGCCTGAAGTAAACTTTTAACGGAATATGCACATATTTAATATATACGCTACGTGTTTCGGCACGATAAGCTTGCGAACGAAATAACTGTTATGCAGCGCGTCAGATTTACTCATATTAGAATATGCAAGGAATAGCGTAAATCAGGAAATATTTTTTGTCAAACACCTACGACGTAAATTGTAAAAGGTTTTGACGACGATGTATCACATTGTGTGGTGATGGGTTTATGGACTTTATCCATCGTCCGAAGAGTAAAATATTAAAAATATTAAAAAATTAAAATTCAGAACGTTTCGGAAGCTGGCTCTGCTTCCGTCCTCAGGTGTATGGAGGGGGAGAACAGAAGAACACCTATTCTATTGGGCCCCTTAGACAGAGCTAGTCCAATGATGGAGGCTAGTTCTGTCTAAGGGGCCCAACAGAATAGGTGTTCTTCTCTTCTCCCCCTCCAGTCACCTGAGGACGGAAGCAGAGCCAACTTCCGAAACGTTCTGAATTTTAATTTTTTAATATTTTTGATATTTTACTCTTCGAACGATGGATAAAGTCCATAAACCACACAAAACCTAAGACGTAGTTGTTACTCCCTCTCATGGCACTCCAAAAGCTTTCGTTCTTTCAAACAGCGTCCGCCATTCCTAAACACGGATCTTTTCCCCTGTTTGTTCCCCTCACTTATGGATGTTAATGTCTTAGTGATTGCCCCACAACTTTGTAACACCCCCACAGGAGACGGTTTCCTGCTATCAGTAGCTTTACCCAGTGGCTGGCAGGTTGTACAGAGCAGTGGCAGGGCCATGCAGTACGCTAGAACTGCAGGGAGGATTGCATTAACTTTATCTGCATTGTAATCAGTGTTCCTCCCGCTGAGGTGGCAAGGTTCCTGTTGTTGCATGCTCCACAGCCATGCATCTTTGTTGGCTTTAGGATCGGCCAAACCCACTGAGGACGCAAACCACGCGACCAGCTTGTACAGGGACACACAGGCTATACTGGATTTTCATTTAGCTGTTCTCTAGAATATAATGGGTCATAATTACGTTGAGATATGGCGGTAAATCCCCCGCGTGGAAGCGATCGTCACTTAGTAACAGTGTTACCAACGGAATCAATCACAGTATCGTCACCAACATCACAATATAAAAAGCAATGTAAATGCAAATTTGTCCCCTTGTTTAATTAAGAACCACACCATGAATAAGAGGCTGTGAAAATACACCTTAAAGGTTTCTTAATCTCGGCACTAGATTCATGGCAGTAGTCAACTCCGCGCCCTCAGTCACTTTACACGCGCGGAAAGAATGCCTAGTACCAATTCCACATGAAGGTTCTTGCGCGATATTGACCATTTGCTCTTTACAGAACAACACTCTTCTTACAGCAACCCTTCACAAAGTTCACCACCACCGCTCGCGTACAGCATTTGCCAAAATTTTTTGCATTCACGCACGTTAGAAGAAATTTTATATCCGGCGGTATCAGTTTTATGAATACATTATTCTTAAAAAGTGCTCCTATGTGTGAACTGTATCAGATCCCATGAAAACAGGTTCCCAATCCGTCCACTAAAATCTCGCAACGAGAAATTATAAACTCATAAGCAGGAATACACAGCAGTAAATTTTTGCACTGCGCTGTATTCGCTTCGTGTATGAGATTTCCACATGGTAGAGGCCGTTAGTTTAAACGTATCTAAAAGCATAAGGTAACTGAATGAGTGCCTTGTTGCTTAGAGACATTTTAAAAACGAAAATAAATCTGTTTTATATAAGAACTCAGTGCGTACCGCGCTGTAAACACTCCCACTACGGTTATAAAAATCAGTCTCTTAATGTTTTATAAGGCAAAAGTTGCTGTTTGTTCTGAGATCAGTACAAAACACATAAACGCAATGTGGGCACCACGTAGAATTTTTTAATGTTAAACCTGGTGGTACGTAAAGTTACCGCTAGGCTTTAAAAGGCTAATGTGCTGTCCGCGCACATCAACACTCCAGTCGCAATCATTTCACGCAAACAATTATTACATTTGTGCACACTGTCGAAAGCCGGTACGTAATTGTTTGGTTGTATTTTGCTAAAGTAAAGGGCAAATATAGACCGCCGTCTACTCTAAAATGTGTAGTCTCCAGACAGACCGTTTGGAAGGCGACAGAACAGAAACATGTCTGCTCTAACCGGATATCCAATGCCGATTACACGCTCCATAGCCCATGGCCTAACTAACTCCATGGAGCAGAGGCCTTATTGATAAGCTAACAGTTTCTCAGCTAGTCAAGAAATTCCCCGCATTTTATGGAACCCGGAGGTTCATTGCCCCATTCACAAGAGCTCGCCATCTGTCCCTATCCTCATCCAGCTTAATCCAGTCCATGCCCGATCCCACGGTTTGAAGATCCATTTTAATATTATCCTCCCATCTGCCCCTGGGTCTCCCAAGTGGTCGCCTTACCTCAGGTCTCCTCAAGATCCTGTATGCACCTCTCTTTTCCCCCATACGTGCTACATGCCACGCCCATCTCATTCTTCTCGATTTGATTACCCAAATAATATCTGGTGACGAATACAGGTCATTAACCCTTTGAAGACGAAGCGTATCTGTTTTATATACGGACTCAGAGCTTACCGCGCTGTAAACACTCTCCACTTCGGTTATAAAAACCAGTCTCTTAATGTTTTATAAGGCAAAAGCTGCTGTTTGTTCTGAGATCCGTACAAAACACATAAACGCAATGTGGGCACCACGTAGAATTTTTTAATGTTAAACCTGGTGGTACGTAAAGTTACCGCTAGGCTTTAAAAGGTTAAGTTCCCCATAGCCCGTGGCCTGGTCACTACAACAACAGCTATCCCATTCTAAATGTGGTAAGTTCAGACCACAGGGAATATCAGTAACGAGTTAAATTTACACTAAGGTATTAAATAAAAATTAAATGCCCCAAACCCTTGCTACTGCTCCCTTCAGCACCTTCCTTCTTCTGTCAGCTACATATATACGTGACCTCAGGCTTCCGCCGCGATGCTGACGCGATCTGCGCTCTTCTGGGGTATAACTCAGTGCATAGTGGTAATCATTTACCGACGTTTCGGGACAACGTATCGGTTCCATCTTCAAGGGTCAAAAAGTCCAACTCTTCTTGGACTTCTTGACCCATGAAGATGGGACCGATATTTTGTCCCGAAACGTCGGTAAAGGATTACCACTCGACGCTGCGTTATACCCCAGAAAAGCGTATATAAATACGTATCACAATAAGCATGACAGTAACTTTACGCTTTGTTGAGGGCGTAAGAGATCAACTGCAGACAAACTGCTTTGTATTTTAAAGAAAAAATTTTGCACACATTTTCGAAAAATATTCAAATATCAAATTTCATGGAAATCCGTCCAGTGGGATCCATGCGCAGACGTGACTGAGCTAATAGTCGCTTTTCGCAATTTTGTGAAAAGCGCCTAAAAATTGCACATAAACCCAACCTTGCAGCCCATACGTAATCCGTCGCGTTGCATCAAATTCTCTGTTAACCTTTTAAAGCCTAGCGGTAACTTTACATACGACCAGGTTTCACATTAAAAAATTCTACCTGGTGCCCACATTGCGTTTGTGTGTTTTGTACGGATCTCAGGACAAACAGCAACTTTTGCCTTATAAAACATTAAGAGACTGGTTTTTATAACCGAAGTGGAGAGTGTTTACAGCGCGGTACGCACTGAGTCCTTATATAAAACAGATAAGCTTCGTCTTTAAAGGGTTAATAATTCACCCAGCGACAGAGCTATTGACAATTCAGCAACACCGTCCGTCTGCAGTCACACACGTCACTCTGCACCTGGAGACACGGCCGGAGTTTGGGTTTAAAACGAAGTCACAATTTTCCTTTAGTCGCTCAATTGATTTATTCCACTTCGCTATCCTAAGTGATTTCCGGTAGAGGCGTTTCTTTTTTTTTCGTGTTACGAATCTTCAAAGGGCTTGTCGTTTTCGTTTTATCTAGTTGGAACCTCTTGCTGCCTTCCACACTCCACCTGTGAGAGGAGGGTGACAAGCAGGTGAGATGACTCATTCTTAGTACAGCTGTTACAGGTCACTACAGTCCTTTATAAGTCCACCCCCTTGAGGAAGGACATTTATGGCCCGACATGTAGTGAGACATGCCGTAACTTACGCATAATCAGCAATGTGTCCAGAACTTGGATCAGGGTTCTTCTGCTATATTACGCAGTGTCGAGTGGCAATCCTTTACGGACGTTTCGGGAGAAAGTATCGGCCCCCTTTTCAAGTGTCAAGAATTCAGACTTCTTGACACTTGAAAATGGTACTGAGGCGTTGTCCCGAAACGTTGGTATATAACTACCACCCAACGGTGCATAATATCCCAGAATATCGCATATTTCGTTTACATTGCGGTAGAAGCCTGAAATCACGCATTTTACGTTATTTAATTTCAATCATAAGAAATCTGTCGAACATTCATTAAGTAGGAACTAAGCATTAGTTTATGCATTCAAGAATTAACCCTTTAAAAATGAAGCGTATCAGTTTTACATAAGGATTCAGTGCATACCGCGCTGTAAACACTCTCCACTTCGGTTATAAAAACCAGTCTCTTAATGTTTTATAAGGCAAAAGTTGCTGTTTGTCCTGAGATCCGTACAAAACACATAAACGCAATGTGGGCACCACGTAGAATTTTTTAATGTTAAACATGGTGGTATGTAAAGTTACCGCTAGGCTTTAAAAGGTTAAAGGCGAAGCGTATCTGTTTTATATAAGGACTCAGTGCGTACCGCGCTGTAAACACTCTCCCCTTCGGTTATAAAAACCAATCTCTTAATGTTTTATAAGGCAAAAGTTGCTGTTTGTTCTGAGATCCGTACAAAACACATAAACGCAATGTGGGCACCACGTAGAATTTTTTAATGTTAAACCTGGTGGTACGTAAAGTTACCGCTAGGCTTTAAAAGGTTAAGAAAGAAATTAGCTATTGCCTTGATATGTGACCATAGCATCTAATGACGCATTCCAGCTCTTTCTCTTTTTTTGCAATCTGTTGACGCTGTCTGGCTCGGAACACAAATGACCACAGGCGGTTTAATTAGTGCATTGACATGATAGCAAACGTATGCAGCTCAACTTCTCTTTGCTTTCAGCTCGATTTGAACGCAATTATTGAGTTACTCTGTGAGAATGACCCCGAGTTTCCATTTTCGTATTTAACTGGACGTCTGCCTTCGCTCACGGGCAAATATTAACGGGTCCTTTCATTCGCGCACACCGCCAAATAAAAGTGTAAAATTTTATTACTTCCTCAGACGACAAACGTCCATTTTAATCTATGAGAATCTGAAACAGTAAAATTATATTGCAGCTTAGATTTTTACCTTAATTTGACACGAAAATCTCAGATAATTGTGCGTAAAATTCAATATCTTATGAAAATTCTCGTGTATAAGTAACTCTACATACAAAAATGTGAAGAAGTTTTCATCCTTATCTTCAAAATATTTCCTGCAATACTCAAGCCTTCATACGGCCAGACGAGACATGAAGCGTACGGCTTGCGTTCTGCTTGTCTCACAAATGTAAGCGTACAGCCTCTTACATGTCTCTCGAAACGTGATGAATATTTCGTGTGGAATACAGCATATAAAAATCTTTACAAATAAACACATGAAGTCATGCTTCGATGCTGTTCTTCACATCTTGCAGATGGAGACAAAAGTGCCTACGAAACTTTGGTGTTTAACTACCAAAGTACACGCCTTTACGTACCACAGGGCAGGTTCATCGCTGTGACAAAAAGATTCTCAGCATTTTTACTTTCCTCTTGTCTGCATTCATTTCGTAGCAACTGAAAGAAGTCACACGAAATGAGATGCCGTTGGAAACAAAATAGTTTCTTATATCAGCCAATGGATGCGTGTAACGCTCAGTTCGTAGAAGATGGTCAGTGGTTTCAGTTGCAACACAGGCAAGTTTCTCCTATGTGATTCTTCCTTATCGGGTGACACAGCAGTATACGGGATGGGTGTCTTCACCTTTTAAAGCCTAGCGGTAACTTTACGTACCACCAGGTTTAACATCAAAAAAAATTCTACGTGGTGCCCACATTGCGTTTATGTGTTTTGTACGGATCTCAGAACAAACAACAACTTTTGCCTTATAAAACATTAAGAGACTGGTTTTTATAACCGAAGTGGAGAGTGTNAAACATTAAGAGACTGGTTTTTATAACCGAAGTGGAGAGTGTTTACACCGCGGTACGCACTGAGTCCTTATATAAAACAGATACGCTTCGTCTTTACAGGGTTAAATGAGAACTCGCTGTTTGAGTCTGGTGTGTGTACAGGCATGTGGGAGTGTGTACATAAATGTGTTGAAACTGGATGAATTCCGATTCCAGGCCGGCTCCGGGCGTTGCTTTGGGTAGAGCAAAGACATTGACATGGTGGTTAAACAGACCGGTACGAATAA
The DNA here is from genome assembly GCA_013340265.1 of Coptotermes formosanus. Lineage (NCBI taxonomy): Eukaryota > Metazoa > Arthropoda > Insecta > Blattodea > Rhinotermitidae > Coptotermes > Coptotermes formosanus. The sequence goes on from BLKM01000917.1 coordinate 254,303, forward strand.
GCTGATGAAGGTTACGAAATGAAATTCTGAAGTGCAGGAAAAGTACATCAGGTCTGCTGATTGTGATACTCTGGTGCATGACACCGTGTACTCTGGAAAGTGTTTACTACTGCTTCGAAATTAAATCCTGCCTTCGCCTTCAGAGAAGAAGACGGAAGTATCATGTTCGTCAGAAACGCCGAATGCCACCTACCATATCCGCCTTTGAGGAAACATTGCATCCGAAAAGAGCAAATTTTCTGAGATTTTTCCACATCACAATGGCTACATGCAAAGCGCATGCGCCGTATTGTATTGTCATCTGTGACCTCTCTGGCTCTACCATATTTTTCTATATTATCTCATAAACGGCACGATTTTCGGAAAAAAAAATTATTGAAAATAAAAAGTGTGTTTTGATTTTCTGTACAACTTTTGTCTGAAACATTTCTCATTCTAAGAAGAATTCAACGAGACATTATCATAAATGTAAATAGGTATTCATGTAAAGTACCTTTTGTTCTTGTCCCATTTTAATCAAACTTGGACTTTCTCGACAGATTTTCAAAAAATACTCAAATATCAAATTTCATGAAAATTCATCCAATGGGAGTCGAACTGTTTCATGCGAAAGGGCAGACATGACAAATGTAACGGTCGCTTTTCGCAGTCTTTCTAACGCGACATGAGGATAACCAAGAATAAATTCACTCATTCTATATTTGAACACGAGACCTTCTGATTAGAAAGCAGGGGTAGTAAATATGGACCGCGGTAAAAATCTTGGGTCTCATTATTTTCAGTTTGTTTTCACCGTGCATTTTCACATAACACTAATAAATCACCAGCACAATGCACTATATTATGATAAAGTCATTTACTATTTATTTATATTACCCCGACACATTTCGGTGTTTATCAACACCATCTTCAGGGGGATGTCCGTGTACTTTTAAGACCCTCGTCACTTTGGATAGATGTCTGTGGATGATATTAAATTATACAATTGTTAAAATCGTATATCACGTACATAACACTTCAACTAGTTTTCGGTTAAGAGACAAAATAGAAGTAAAATGATAAAATGATAACACATTGGCAGTTTATTTAATGTTATCTACAGACATCTATCCAAAGCGACGAGGGTCTTAAAAGTACACGGACATCCCCCTGAAGATGGTGTTAATAAACATCGAAACATGTCAGCGTAATATAAATAAATATTAAATGACTTTATCATAATATAGTGCATTGTGTTGGTGATTTATTACTGTCTTGGGCTTCATATTTCTTTCCAAACGTTTAAGGCGTTGTTCTACTCACAAAATCCACTACAACTGCAATACCTGAAGACCTTTGCTATATCTGAGGCTTAAAGTAGACTGCATTCAACAAAATGATTTCCCACGATCATCAACGGGACGAAAGGTCAATATTTCTCCACAGGCGGATGAGGTGAGAACAGCACCAAGACAAAGTTTACTGTACGGAACTTTCAATATCCGACGCATGCTTGCTTTGTCGACGAGTCGAAACTGTTCGCCTAATGGAAGAATCCTTTTATGAGCGCCATTCAAGTGAAGAGGCTTGCTTTCAACTTGGAGTGTCTCATTTTCTTCGTCTCCTTTTTTTTTTTCTCTCCCCCTCCCCCCCCCCCCCTTTACTACTACTTCACATTTAAGAATAAGAAGAGTGTAAGAGAGATGAAGAGACATACCCAGTGTAGCTGAGAGAGTTTCTTCAAGTTTTTTCGCCTTACGGTGATAAAGTAAGTGTTGAATGTACGACGGGAATGATGAGCAAGATATACGGCGATGTTTCAGAAAATACAGCTGTCATTCAAGTGTGAAAATTGTGGCACAAAGTTCTTTCGTCTCTTGTTACGTTTACATACGACTTTTTCTCTAGTCTTCCTCTGTGTTGTGTTTCATCACCTTCCACCTTGCGCTTCCTATTCCCTCCCAATATACTGCATTCAATCCCCAGGATGTAAGACAAGGTTTTCTGCTAGAAGTATTTATTTGACGTATAAGATGGGATTTAAGTCACAAAATATGCAGAATCGAGGAAAAGTATGCAGATGTTGTGAATGGGAAGGCATTAAGGCTGTTCTAACAGTGGAATGAAAAGCCAAGTACAATTCCTCGTAAAACTTCTTAACATAAGAACAAATAATTTGCATTCTTAAGTGCATGTTTTTATACAGAATATTCCAAGCTATATCACACAAGATAGAGGATGTCCCTTTTATAGCGTCCCCACAGCACGACAGCTGTTGCAGTATGTTCCGGCAGATGCAGGCCTTCTGCGCGATAAGGCTGCAGTGCTCGGGGACAGAATAGAGGGGACACTGTAAAAAGACGATTTTTTATCTAAACTTTAAAGTTTCTATAACTGAGCGTGTTGGTGCAGGGGTGACACTCAAGCGTTTGGCTGCTAAGAACGATCTAACCGGGCCGGTTCTCACGCACCATACTGCTTAGTTCCCGGATAGGACCATGTGCGGCGTCAACAAATTATTTAAATTTTTCTCACTAGATATATCAAGATCAGCGACAAATTTTCACAGACATATGTCGTGTTTCTTGGAGTTATGAGGACTGGATGAGCTAGGAAATACCCAGCAGTCAAAGCTGCGTGTGTAGCCTGGAGGTATAACATTAAATTTCAGATGATCTGCCCGCTATGCTGCTGACATTTCCTGTGTTTATGCTCGTGGATAGAAGGCTAGCTTCAAAAAAGCCACAGCTGCATCCTTTCAAATCCTTATCTATTTATAAACATCCATTTGGGGTAATATAGCATCTTAATCTACAGTACCGTCGTTAAATATCCACAGAATTACACGCAGACGTCATGTATGTGAAACGGTCGTTTATTCAGTCCTTCTACATGTGCAGCACCGCACCAATGGCAAGTCGTGCTGAGGAATTGCTGGAAGCTGATAAAGTTTATGATGGTTGCTTATCCAGTTACTGAAATATGGCGTGTTCTGGAATCGTGCCAGATTCCATTTTATTTAAAAGGAAGGTCTCGATATATTCGGTTCGAGCTGTAAAAGTAAATCATCCAAACAACATAGAAGATTCAAGAGATCGATGACGTAAACGAAATTAATTATGGTAAAATAACGGATTCGATTTCAGAACCAAAAGATCTAAATCGTCAAAATCATGATCTTTGGAATGACGCCGGACAATAAAACCTTGAATTCTGAAATCGTTCTAGATTTTATTTAAAGTTTTATTTCCCACCTCCCAAGAAATACAGCCATCCTCCACTTCAAAAACGACTGTATAATGCTGTTTACGGGAATGATCGCTGTTTATAGTGACAATCATACTAACCATGGTTTATCAAACTGCAGCACGCGTAACACTACGGGTACGCCGACCACTGCTTACTAGTACGCGGCCTTAATAAAATATCCAAGCATAATAAAGGATATAAAACTTCATAAGAATGGAAAAAAAAACATAAGCCACATATAGTTGCTAACACACAGCACTGCTGCCAACATTTACAATTTATCGCCGCTGTCAACTAGTCTTTCCCATTTCAGCTTTCCTTATTCAAATAAAAAATTTGCAGTACTTTGAAATTGTTAAATTCCATTCAGTGATGAAGAAGCGAAAATGCTTGAGAACCCCTGAGGTACACAGACTAATATTCTGCCTGAAAACAACTCAAGTTTTTAATAACTGACCACGTGATACGTGACTGTATTACTGTACAGTATGCTTAATTTTTATTAATATTAATTCATCAACTTTTGGTTAATTGTAATTGTATTTTTATTGTATTTGTATTGGAATTGTATTTGTATTTTATTTGTATTGTATTTGTATTGTAATTGTGTATGTATTGTAATTGTATTTTTACTGTAATTTTATTTATTGTGTGCAGTATGTGTCCTTTATTGTCTTTGTAATTTTGTGTGCTGTGTTTCGTTTGAGTGCGGTGTGTTTTTTGTGTGATGTGTGTTATTTTGTGTATTGTGTTTTACTGCAGCACCACTGCCGCCGGGTACAAACCCATTTGCAGTCAAAATAAATAATAATAATAATAATAATACGCACAGAGTAACCACGCTGCCTTAAGAAGCTGACACTGATACACCTCAGATACTGTTTTTCATAGGCAGCCATGTAGAAACCTTTAATACTCCGAATGTTCATTCACAGTAAAAATGTACTTTCTGCCCTTCATCCATCCTGGGGACTTGGGAAAGTGAAACTGATGTAAATGCCAGAAAAATAGCATGTAGGGAGCACCAGGCTGGATTCAAATTTTAAAATTAAATAAAATAAAAGACTAGGTGCCTAAGGTAATTTACATCATAGTGGTAGTGAAAAAAAAAGCAAGGCTTTGTATCAGTTCAATTCAACGCGAATTTTGTAACAGATTTATTGACAGGGTAAAATCATAAAAGTTTTAAATACGGCATTTCAAATGTTTTGTAAACACTTGTAACCTATAACTGTTTCAGCTAGCATTACACAGTGATGTGCAAAAACTATTCCTGACATAATGCGTAACATTCATAACGTAAATGTCGGCAGGTTACATATTTTGCTTTTGATGGATCCAGTGGCCTACGTAGCATACTGCCATATATTTACGTCGAATTGAAAAACTTAAAATTATTATTCACGTTATCAGAAGCATATATATATATAACGAATGCTACAATTGCCACCGCAAAGTTTCTGTACTACCTGAACACCGATTTAACAGTCATGGCTGCTGCAATTATTGTAAAAAATATGGCGTAATTTATGTAAAACCGAACAGTGTCCTCTATTAGGTCCGCGTCACGACGGGAATAACCATACAACAAATTTATATTTGTATGTGTTTATATCAGCGTCCAGAATTTTCCAAAAGTATAGCAGCCTCCAAAAAAATTATATGCGGTCAGAAAGGTGACGGAAGGAAATTCCATAGTGAGGATCCAAAAACATTGGACACCACAGTACAAAATTTATCAGCCTGGGCGACCTGGCGACTGGGATTTCTACACCCATTTTTTAAATTTTTTAGGACATAAAACTGGAAATATTAGGGAAAGGAGGCAAGTGTGTGAGATATTTTTCCTTGCATTTTCGACGCGCGTTAAGCTATATTAGGATAAAGTGACGCTCTAAAGCTGTGGGCTAAAGTGTGCGGTTTGGTCTTCTATGATAGGAACCAAAACATAGAGGATAACCTGGTGGTTGTGCGATATTTCCACCATGTACGTTCTGAACAATTCAGTACAGTAAACCCAACACAGCACATAACACAGTACAAAATACAGTAATGCAGTATTAAAATGTGTCCCTGCATGTTTCGGAAAATCCCGGCTATCCTGAAGTGTACAGGGTACACATTTTGGAAGACACTGAACCCTTTAGAACATCTGTTATATTGACACTTCATTGGGATAAAATTTTTGAGGCTTTAGAATTAAGGAAATGTTTTGTTTTTATTTCCGTTAGAATTTGATCACAAGCAAGTACAAGCATGACTAGCAATTTAAAGGCTTCCGCACACTCCAGGATGTACAAGTCTTTCCCCTGAAAATGACCAGAATTTGCCGACACATTTAGGTACTACAAACTTTAAACTTTTAAAGCCTAGCGGTAATTTTACGTACCACCAGGTTTCACACTCAAATATTCTACACGGTTCTGACATTGCGTTTACGTGTTTTGTGCGGATCTCAGAATAGAAAGCGATTATTTCCCTGTACAGCATTAACTGACTGGTTTTTGTAACCGAGACTGACTGTGTTTACTGCGCAGTACGGACTAGAATATTTAAATGTAATTTAGGAGCTACATTCTGCCCACACAGTGTATTTATGTGTTTTGTGTGGATCTCAGAACAAACAGCGATTATTTCCCTATACAGCATTAACTGACTGGTTTTTATAACAGAGACGGAGTGTGTTTACTGCGCGGTAGGGACTGAATCCTTACATAAAACACATAAGCTTCTTCTTTAAAGGGTTAATATTATTTTACTCTATTTTGTGCTGTACTGTGCACTGTGTTGCTTTTTTGTAATAAATAAATATCCTCAGTGTTTAATTAATCTGTTTAACCTTTTAAAGCCTAGCGGTAACTTTACGTACCACCAGGTTTAACATTAAAAAATTATACGTGGTGCCCACATTGCTTTTGTATGTTTTTTATGGATCTCAGAACAAACAGCAACTTTTGCCTCATAAAACATTAAGAGACTGGTTTTTATAACCGAAGTGGAGAGTGTTTACAGCGCGGTACGCACTGAGTCCTTATATAAAACAGAAAAAACGCTTCGTCTTTAAAGGGTTAATGCGAGTTTAGAATGTGTGCCTCTTTGCATGCTTCAGCATTAGCAGGTCCTTCCTGTTTCTCCCAGCGAAACTAAGAAACATCCGCCTCCAGACTCCAACATTTCCGCCTACAATATCCCATTAGCATCCTTGTCACTGATTGACTGCCTAACTTTGATCATTTCTTATTGCAGCGGGTGTACTTTAGCAGGCATGTTATAGCAATGCTTACGTGACGAGATAAGTTAGAGTTTCGGTTCTGAAAAGCGACAACACCATCTAGAATATAAGAAATCTACTAGAAGTCTTGTTTTTCCTACTACAAAATGTAACTCTTGATGATACATATACAGTCGGACTCATACATCATCTGCTAACATCTAGACATGAAGCGGTGTATGGCCCAGCGTCCTCAGCAAAGACTTTGGCCACGGCGGTAAAAACACGCAGGCGGTAGTGGTGGCATGTCGTCACAAACCCCCTTACGGGTAACAAATGATTCTTCCCAACCCAGGCTCCAGAATGTATAGATAGATAGATAGACAGCCTATCCGCCGTGATGAGTAAGGGCGCCAACGACTGAAGACCATCCTTCTCTCGTCTATTCCAAAGATCACACAAACTCTACTCTCCTTGCTCCTCCATCCAGTTAGGTTTCCGCCTCATTTCATTGCACCAGTAAGCCTTTTTCGTAAGCTTGCAGTCCCTCCCCCCCCCCCCGCCCCCATCCTCCCCAAACCACCATCCTCACTGAAATGGGATGAAGACCAACTGTGGAGCATAAACAAGATGTCTGGTTAGCAAATTCCAGTGATGGGATGGCGTGGAAGATGAAGCTTACCGTAGATTTCTTCATTAGGTTCAACATGAAGAAGTGTTTGCAACTTCTTATTCCGTCTTCAGATACTTCGCTAAAAGCCTTAAGCTATGGCCATGATAAACAGTCTACATCTCACGTAATTACACTGTTATCATGCTGCGCCGCATTAGAAGGGGTCTCTCTGCAAATCCACACACAACTGAGCAGTCGTCAGGCAAACCTCATGAAGTTTTTCCAATCTACAACATCAGGTTCGCTTGACTGTAATGTACGGTATCAGCCAGGTGAGGAATTTTATTTATTTCGTGACGATGATGGAAGAAGATATGACTGACTTCATTACCTCCACCCAATGAGACGACAAATTCTTCCGTAAAAATTAAAATACACTAGCCATAATAAAAATATTTACCCAATAATTCTAAAACTGCCATCGAGTTTCACCAGCGACAGAATTAATTATCTCGCAGCAAGTTACTGCAAAAATTTATTACGGAAATTCCGTGAATATCAATACATTTAATTCACTTCTGTGTAATTTATTTAATAATGTGCGATACAATTCTCAAATACCGATGGGTAACTTTTAAAACAAAGATTCTTTAACCCTTTAAAGACGAAGCGTATCTGTTTTATATAAGGACTCAGTGCGTACCGCGCAGTAAACACTCTCCACTTCGGTTATAAAAACCAGTCTCTTAATGTTTTATAAGGCAAAAGTTGCTGTTTGTTCTGAGATCCGTACAAAACACATAAACGCCATGTGGACACCACGTAGAATTTTTTAATGTTAAACCTGGTGGTACGTAAAGTTACCGCTAGGCTTTAAGTGGTTAAGCAACGAGGCCACCTCAAACTCCTGTACACCACACATACGCGCATACAGCAAAATGTAAGTTGGAATGAAGTAAGAGAGACTGGCGAAAATTTTACAGTGAGGAGTTTCATGTTTATGCAACTCAATACTATCAAAGCCATCGACTGAAGAAGGATGAAATGGTTACCGTATGTTGCAAGCATAGTGGCAAGCGTAAAAGAAGTAGACTGCTTTGAAGATGTTGGGAGGATAATATTAAAATGTATGTTGACTTAATGAAACAGAAGGGTGAGGATTGAATTTACGTGGCTCAGGACAGCGACCAGTGACAGGCATTTGTAAACGCGGTAATGGTGATTCAGGTTCCATAAAACGTGGGAAATTTTCTCGACTATGTGAAGACCCACTAACTACTCAAAAATAACGCAGTTCCATGTATTTATTCAGGCACTTATAGCACCTACGGCCTCTGTGACGGCAGACGGATACCAACTAACATTTCTGTGCAGAAACCAACTTGCCCTGCCCAATAACTAAAAAAGTTTCAATCATGATACATCGTTGTGTGCTGCAAAGAAATGTCGAAAACTCTATTTCCTTGCTGCAGATTAAACTGACTTAACTAAGGCACTTTACTAAGTTTCTCGTAGAAGGAAATCTAAGAAATCTTTCCTTCCCGGAAACAAATTCAAATGCGTAACGTGCGTTTAGATTCAACGCTAAGGGAAACTTCTCATCAGCTTCAGATCTTCTTTGATAAAGTATGTCTCCATTCATCACAAGCAAAACTTGTTGCTTTCTGTCCGTTTTGCAAATATTAGCCTTAACGTTCGACATGGAAACCAAACACAGACCATGTTCTGCCTCTTTATGCTTTCGTTATTTGATGCAAGGAGCGTTTATAGCTCTGTGCAGGAGAAATGGGATTCGCTAACCATAGTATCTTAACAAACGCGTGGGCCGTACTAAATTACATCGCGAGCCCTGGTCTGCAAGTCCGTGGTCTAGACCGGGGGTCTCAAATCGTGCGTGAGACAAATGGGTCATCTAAAAATTCAAGGCGGCCCGCATGTCAGTTTCAGCAATATAAATGGTAAGGATTTTCATAACAAATAAATCTAACTAAGAGTTTATAATATTTGTATAATACTTAATATACTTTCTTCCCAATCACTGTTGGCAACATAGTCATTTTGCTTATATAATATATATTTTTATATATATTATGTTTATTATAGGCCCATATTATATAGTACATATGTTATATAATATATATTACATATGTGTATATATACGTATGTGTATATATATGTGACTTATAATTCTGTTTATAACAGTGCTCCACGCAGGACCAATATCCGCAATAACATCACTGTTTTATGTATTTTATGTATTATACATTTGTATATTGCAACAGTAATTTTATTAAATACATGTTTATTGTATTAAAAATTAATCACCAGGCCAAGTAATTCCAGGCTTGTATAAACTTCGAATACTCGCCATAATTCACTAATGCAAACAAGTGGGTTAAAACCTGAGCCAGTTCAGTCCTCACACTCTGTTATTCCGATAACCAGTTTAGATTAATATTATTATTATCTAACCTGCGCCAATTTCACCCGTTTTCCCTTCTGCGCAGGTCTGTCTCCCTGCCTAACACACTCCTTCTTGAGACAACAACCATCCGTCGTCAGCCCAATAATTGCTCCCGTATATCCACCTGAACCGAATTCAGTCACCTTTCATATAAAGATAGTAGGTCCCACGAAACATTGGAAAAAATTACAAGACACGATATAATAAATTAAATACGGCCACCAATCCATAATTATTATTTTCTGCCACTCCGAAACGAAGGAACTAATTACACGACACGATATAATAAACCTAAAATGACCACCAATCCATATCCGTTCCTTATGTTCTGCCAATCCCGTGCCACCATTTATTCTCACACTATTTTGCACAATATATTATTATATATAAATAAAATCATATAGCAATAATAATAGTAATAATAATTTGTCTCTAATGCAATTGTTTCGACTTGAGTATGCCATCTTCAGATTTTCCTATGACGTAATGACTTCACGGTTTTTGTGTGCTGTACTTGTAGAGCAGCTGTTGTCCGTGTGGTGTGCTATAGGAAAACCTGAAGATGATCTACTCATGTCGAAACGCCTTGTATTAAACACCGCATATTATTATTGTTATAATAATTTCCAATTACATTAAAACTCTTTTAAAGCGTCACGAAAAGGACTGAATATTTTGTGTCGTTATAAACGAGTGTTGTTATAACCGAGGGGTATAATGTTATGGTTAACAGTGAGGAATTAATTGGTACCACAGAATATCTGACGTTAGAGACGAGGTGTCGTGTAAACCGAGTTCGTCATAACCGGGTTCGGCTGTATATATAATAACCAATAAAATATTTTTGTGCAAGCTAACCTATACTTCAATCCTAGTTCTGCATCACAAGCACAACGGGATGCCAACAACAGCGACATCGTTTACCCAGCTGGCGGTGCGGTACGTAATTACCCATAGGTAATATCTCTTATACAACATGCAGTAACAAGCTGTTTACGTGCGCGTTTACTGGCTGATAGACAATCTAGCAGCAGGTCAAACTGCAGCATATAAAGCCTAATGACAGAATGACTAGAAATTAAGTAGTAATCTTACGCGTAAACTGTTTTCTTTTGCAGTGTTCACACCGTGCACTGTCCATATCAAATCACACAACACTCAGTCCAACAGAACGCACTGTGCTGTTTTCAGATACTACGAAGGTTGGGCAAATATGAATTATTATTCCTAAATAGAATAAAAATATTGATTTATTCTCCGAAACTGACATTGTTACTTTTCAACGTAATCTCCCTGCTTTGCGATACGCTTGCGCCAGCCGTCCGGACGCTTTCGGATGAGGGTCAGGAAGAGTTTTTGGGTGCCCGTGTAGCCACTCCTGAACAACCTCTACCCCTTCCTCATTACTGTGAAACCTTTTTCCGCCCAGATGCTCCTTTCGGGGGCCGAAGAATGACAGTCTGAGGGAGCAACGTCCGGACTGTATGGAGGATATGGTAGAACGTTCCATTTCAGTTGCTGGATGGTTTCCAAGTATAGTACAACTAACTAACTAACTAACTAACTAACTAACTAACTAACTAACTCCATGGAGCAGAGGTCTTCTTGAGAAGCTAACAATTTCTCCGCTAGTCAAGAAATTCTCCGCATTTTATAGAACCCGGAGGTTTATTACCGCATTCACAAGAGCCAGCCACCTGTCCCTATCCTGAGCCAGCTCAATCCATATATATATATACTACAATATCTTGTTAATCCAACATTTTTTTATTTCTAGTGGGATCAGCATCAGGGATTCATATAAAAGTATTTTTCCACAAAACAGAACTAGCAATGCATATAGAATAAAAAGATGTAAAAGTCAAAGAGTTAAGATGTAGGCGATTTGTTGTGTAATGGATCCCTGGTATACTGCAAATTACTGTTAAAAACTTTAGATTACTCATATAAACATGTATAAACATTTAACATACATAAATGTACAAATATATTTAAATTTTTATTTTTAGAAAGATAGTCTTCAGTTACTATTCATGCACCTGTCCGGTGGGCTAAGAAAAAACACGAAAACCACGCTTTATAATAGAGGTTTAATCATAATAACCCTTTGTTTATTTTTCTTTCCTTCATTTATTGGAAATCCCCGATTCAAGATCCGGATGCAGGATCCCCCTAACAGCAGGCGGGCCTGCTACCCGCTCAGCCGTGACGTTAGATGTGTAGCCTATACCTACACCTCAGCTCTGCCTACGAAGCATTGCTTGTGTAAAGCACCCACCATAAATGTCCGCCAGTACATCAGACTTGAACAGGACACTAATGTTGTTATGACAGGCATACTCGTCAATGTCCGCTCGCATTCACTCAAACAGGGTGATGGGCTATGAACAAGCCAATATCGCCCCGCTGCTTGCTTACGGAAATTGTACTTTCCAAAACATGGCATGTCACGCAGCAAAATTTATCGTACTGACCGAACACTGTCTCACACACGCCCAGAACACTACGGTGTTTATTCACCGTTTAAGGCATGCTAGTAGTTATAAGCACCGCCAGGTTTAACATTCATAAATTCTACTTTCTGCCCACGCAGTGTGTTTGTGTGTTTTGTGTGGATCTCAGAACAAACAGCGATTATTTCCCTATACAGCATTAACTGACTGGTTTTTGTAACCGAGACGGAGAGTGTTTACTGCGCGGTACGGGCTGGATCTTTGAATCAAATTCGGATTAATTTGCTTCTTTAAAGCGTCAAACGCAATTACACGGCCTGAGTTACACTAAACACACGGATGGTGGGAAAATTAGGGCAGGTGTTTGCTTAGGTCTAGCGAAAATAAATGAGAAATAATTTGCTAGAATATTTCGGTTGAAAAGTTAAAGCTGTCCCCTTAAACGCCTTTATGGTTCCAGGAGGTTGAGGCTCCCAGAATTTCTAGACAATCGGCACTTAAAGGTGGTAAGGTTGTCAGCCCTACGCACCGGCCGCCTTTACTCTCCCCCCCCCCCCCGCCCCCAGGAAATATTCCCAGTACTCATTTCTGTTAGAGGCTGAGTCGACCCCAGGGCCATAGTGCGGCCGGAAGGATTATGTCAATGAAAAATTCCAACAACCCCACCGGGAATCGAACCCGCAACCTTCCCGCTCGTAGCACAGTATCTCAACCAACTGCGTCATCGCGCACCCTTAGTGGATGGTACAGCAAGATATAAGGTCTAAGTAAAACCATGTCGATGAAATATACACATGAGTTTCACACTGCGGTGACAGTCAGTACTGCGACCTTCTGGGATGTGACATCGGCGACGCCTGGCCCGCAGGAACTGCACATGCTACCGTTTGATCCTAAGCCATCCCATGCAGCACGCGTGGTGGACACAGCGCCAGTGGAACACGTTTATCTCCCAGTACTTCACTTTCACCTTTTCATTATTATTCCACCAATGCTCCATTATTATTCATCCGTTCATTATACACGCCAGGGGTGTACAAATCCCAGGCGCTGGGTCGCCCCCATCAACTAAATTTTGTACAGTGATATCTAATATTTTGGTTTGTCTGTACAGTTCTTTTACGACGTCACCCTTCTGGCGCATAAAATTTTGAGGTTGCTCCTAGATTTTTTGAAGAGTTGTAGATCACTGACCGACGCTATGTACCTTTTCCCAACTGATATCATCTTTGAATAACAGACATAAAAAGAGGAAATTTGGGAAACAGGTAAAGTAGATGTGCCGTAAAAAATATTCGCTTCTCTTCGCTGTTTTTAAATTATATCTAACCGCATTAACACTTGATGAAACAGTGCAATGGGCATAAATACACCTCAGATTTCCTTATAATTGCTTTTCATAACATTCTTTTGCCCCGCCAAATATCTTACGTTTGACACGCCACCTCCACTACATATCCGCATATGAACGTCAGACAGCCTTTACTTAACCTTTTAAAGCCTAGCGGTAACTTTACGTACCACCAGGTTTAACATTAGAAAATTCTACGTGGTGCCCACATTGCGTTTATGTGTTTTGTACGGATCTCTGAACAAACAGCAACTTTTGCCTTATAAAACATTAAGAGACTGGTTTTTATAACCGAAGTGGAGTGTTTACAGCGCGGTACGCACTGAGTCCTTATATAAAACAGATACGCTTCGTCTTTAAAGGATTAAAGCACCCGTTGGGCCTTTTTCCTAACCAAATTTAATCGATATTGGTCTTATGCACACGTTCCCAGTGAAACTCTCACATATCATATTTCACAACATTTCTTTTCGCTCTGCTCGACATGTTAACATGCGGGAAGTACGGAAATGATGAATCAAATAGGCAAATCCGTTCCCGAAACGACAAAATTACGGGGAAGGAAGTGGGATACCGCCATCACTTTGTGCTTGCATTTAGAATGTAACATCTGTAGATGTAATCTCAGCTGCGTGTGTTACAGCCATGACCCCCTGTGCCGTGATTAGAATTCCCCAATTCCTTCAAGACTATTTATCTACGTCGCATTCATCCCCTTGTCGAATGAATGGCGCTAATATTGAGAAGAAGGGGGGATAAGACCGGAGCGAGTGGAAGGGGGTGATGGACCGCGTTCATCGCCTGACCTCGCCCCCAAAGCAGCTTCCTTATCTACCCATTTGGGAACCCACAGCAGCAACCCACAAACACCCCCCTCTCACCCTTACAAACAGCTCACTCTGTCCCCCCCATACCTCCTCGAAGGCAGTCTTTCGTTGACGTATGGTCGAAGATTAGAACCCCCCAAGTTTCTTAACCAACCAACAAACCGTTCAACTACACTCGGGTAATGGAAGGAATTAACACGTGCCCCCCCCCCCTCCAACCTGCCTGGTTACACAATTCAAACACGTTGTCATTTGTATTTCAAACTTAGTTCCAGTCACAGACTGTCTCTCTTTTTGCGTATTCGATTTGTTATTGTTGTTAAAACGGTGGGAGAATCGTCGACAAACTTGAATTTCCATCACCCGTAGAAATTAACAAACTACCATTTAACCTTTTAAAGCCTAGCGGTAACTTTACATACGACCAGGTTTAACATTAAAAAATTCTACGTGGTACCCACATTGCGTTTATGTGTTTTGTACGGATCTCAGAATAAACAGCAACTTTTGCCTTATAAAACATTAAGAGATTGGTTTTTATAACCGAATTGGAGAGTGTTTACAGCGCGGTACGCACTGAGTCCTTATATAAAAGAGATACGCTTCGTCTTTAAAGGGTTAAGTAAGATGTACACTCTTTTGGGGTATTACGTTGCGTCGAATGGTGAAAGTAAACGATTACCATTCAACGCTGCATAACATCCCAGAAGAACGTAGATCTCATCAATTTCGCGGTGAAAGCCTGAAATCATGGATAGTTTCGCAGTCCTTCCCTCTTCTATCTACTCACAGCAGGTGTCGAGGTTGTTTATTTTCACTTGATCACACTCAAACACACACCACAGTCGGTAGGACTCCTCTGGACGAGGGATCGGCCCGCCGCAGAGACCTCTACCTGACAACACAAACACTGTACAAGACAAACACCCATGCCCCCGGTGGGATTCGAACCCACGATCCCAGGAAGCGCTCGGCCGCAGACCTACGTCTTAGACCGCGCGGCCACTGCGATCGGCGAAATCACGGATAGTACAACATTTTAGTGCGTAATTGTCAGTTGCCCACTAATTAACAACGGATATTTCGTGATGGCAGTGTTTAAAAATCAGTGGATTTATACCGACAGATTTTTAAAAAGATCAGTGCATATGTAATGACAATTCCCACTCTATTTATACAGCACACATTCACACACGGTGAGAGGAGGAAGGGTCTAAATTTCAAATCACTTTTGTTCGTTCTTTTCCTTAGCCTGAGCGTAACCATGGAAATAAGAAAGCCAAATACTTTGCAGTCTTGGAGCAGTAAATAAGCTATTCCCACAAGACATGGAACAAGCAGGATTTTATGAGCACCCCCATAACACTGTCCACTCTCCGAAAGAACATTTTAATATTTAAACAGGGGAACGAAATACACAATAATCCCTCAGGCGCAGGCCATTTCTGCAATACGGCTCCAGCTCAAATACAATACTGCTCAGTGAAACAACACTAAAAGTAACGAGATTACACTTTAGTTCATCAGGCATCGAGACGGTAGATTGAATCGTGACGACGTCTGTGCATGTAGTGTGTAATCACTTACCGCTCACTGCGTTCGAGTTACGGCGACATGCACACGTACTTACCTGAAATGGAGAGACAGAAAAAATTAACGTGTTGCCTTTCGCACAAGGTGGATTAAGAAACGTGTGTATAGGATAAAAATCACAGTGCGTCCACTACAGTATTTCCTCTGGATTTATAGAATATGATTTAATTATCATGAAAACCACAAGCCTCAATAAAAATAGTCTCTCTTCTGGACATTTTTCGACACGACAAATATCCAGAAAACTATTCTCGAGATGAAATTAAAACACGGTGTAAGTTTTCACGTAAAGTGTCCGTTACTGTTGCCTGATTCTAATTAAAAAAAGAATACATATTCGCACACATTTGCTAGTCACATAAGGTTAAGTGGGGGAATATCGCGGAAGAAAACTAGCTGGAAGACCCGGGCCTCGATGGCAGGATAATATTAAAATGGATCTTAAAACACATATTATGAGAGACCGTGGATAGATGCATCTGGCTCGGGATAAGGACAAACAGCGGGCTGTTGTGAAAAAGGTAATGAACGTTCGAGTCCTGTAAAGTGCGGGAATTTACTTAAATAGCTGTGGTAAGAATAGTTTTGCAATAAGTACTGCGTTCCATGGAATTCGTCCGTTATTTTGTTTGTTCATTAATTTCTTTATTGATTACTTCTTTATTTGCTTGTTCGTTGATTCGTTAGTTCGTGAGATGGTTAGTTAATTGGTCAGTTGTTACTCTGTCAGCCAGAAGCTATGTCGTCCAGCTTGCCAACTGTAAGGTTGGCAGTGTCTGTGAGTCGCAAAACACAGAACAGTGCTGCCAACAGTACCCTTGATACAGACACACATAAACTTGTAAGGGCGACAGACATGTTTAGCGGTAAATTCTTGGCTGTTTCAAAACTTCGCAATACAAAGAGGGATATAGCCCTCGAATTCCGACTTGTTGCACCACTGTGCTGCCAACACACTCTTAACAATCTCATCTACAGTGCTGTGTCCAAGCGACTGATGGACTGTGTACAGTATCGATAAATATTTGCGTCTATAACGGAGTTAAGAGACACAACACGGTGACGGGCCATTGCATAAAACTGATATAGTTACACGCGACGTGGATATTCACTGTTGACCACATGTGCTTGTTACGCGAGTGCACATTCCTTACAACAACAGCGGACGCTTTTTCTCCAGCAGTTAACTGGCCGGGGCATAATGCTGACCACTCATTTCTACATAGCATCTTTGTTAAGAATACGTGAAGCTATTCCTCCACTGCCACATGCCTTTACAACATTATGCTTAATTAACACTGCGTCTCTTTAGCAACTTGTATAGACTTAGGTTAAATGATTTCTTAAGTCTCACCAAAGTCAGGGCCCCACTCAAGTTTCTAACTTTCCCACTGTAACTGTGTAAAAATTCACTATACATGTAAGATCCATTAGGTGACAGAGGCTGCTTTAAAATGACATAAGTTACCCGGAAAACCAGATGCTACACTTTCGCTGGATTAAACGCTAATCGGTGCAATCGATCGTATAAAACGTAATAAAACGTGCACGAAGATTGGGAAAATGGAATCAGGAGAAGGTCTGTCCTGGATATTGATACAGAAACGTCTTGAGCTAGTTGTTTGTGTTCCATTAGGCAAAGTTCATCCTAAAGCTAGACAGATGCATTAGGAGACTAATTGAGCTTTATTCTGTTAATGTGGAATATATGGTGAGCTGCTAATAATGCCAGCACCACTAATGTGTAATATTTGGTGACCTACATTTGGCAACGCTGAAAGGAGCCCATTTGTCTCTCTCTCTCTCTCTCTGCACAGTGTCCCAACACTTAATGAATCGCGAAAGACGTCCTACGTCATATCTGTGTGCACACAAAGGGCCTAGTTGGTAGTGCACACAGATATGACATAGGACGTCTTTCACGACTGATTCAGTGTTGAGACACTGTGCAGAGAGAGAGAGAGAGAGAGAGAGACAAAGAGGCTTCTTTCAGCGTTGCCAAATGTAGGTCACCAAATATTACACATTAGTGGTGCTGGCATTATTAGCAGCTCACCATATATTCCACATTAGCAGGATAAAGGTTAATGTTGTACGGTCCGTGTAATACGATGTGTTGCTTATGCCAAAGCCAAGCACTTGTACATACAAAGTATATACAATGATATAATCCCCTCTACTACATGTTTCGGAGCTCTACTGCCGACCTCAGGGACCAACACCGATATTCGAAACCTGAAAAAGCCAGTTGCATATATAGTGATAAAATATGTCATAGACATCGCTGCCTGTTGTGATATAAAATACATCAGGTTATTGCATGTGAGACTGAAATTCTTAACAAGAGTGTTGCCTTCCAGTCGCACGTGCAATAGGTGATGTGCATTATACCATAACGGGCAGTGACGGTTGTGATACATTTTACCGTTATATACGCAAGCAGAAGAAGGCTCTCTTAACCTGTAAACTGGAAGTAAATTTAAGGAAGAAACTAGCGAAATGCTGCCACATTTGGGGCATGGCTTTGTATGGTGCTGAAAGTTGGATTGGACATATTATTATTATTATTATTATTATTATTATTATTATTATTGCAAATGGGTTTGTACCCGGTGGCAGCGGTACTGCAATAACACACATCACACAAGATAACACAACGCACTCAAACAAAACACAGCGCACAGAATTGCAAACACAATACAGGACACATACAGCACACAATAAATACAGTTACAATACAAATACAATTACAATACAATTTCCATTACGATACATACATAATTACAATACAAATACAATTACAAATACAATACACATACATATACAATACAAATACAATTACAATTAATCTAATTTGATGAATTAATATTAATAAAAATTTAAGCACACTGTACAGTGATACAGTCACAGTAATGCATTACATAACTGCATGAACTGATGAACTCGCATTTTACCGTGACCTTCCCTTCATTCCACTTCACTGCACTTATGTACCCTTCACATCCCCACCACGATTACCTCCCTTCACCTCACTTCACTTCACTTCACTTCACTTCACTTCACTGTATTTTTTTACGATTTCCACCGCAGCTTCACCTCACTTATCACTCTCCTAATCCTCTTCCTAAAATCACTTGGTTTACAGGACAAAATCCCTAAAGCATGTGCAGGCAGTCGGTACTTCGGACAGTAGATCGGAAATGCTTGTACATATATGTTGCGCTGACTGAAACATTTATTGTAGAAATTTTGTAGTTTTACCTGAATTACAAGTACTGGCGAAGGCAGAATCTAACTCAATGAATGAAGCACGCAGTCACTTAACTGATCGTTTGATGTCCAGTTGGAAGAACAGCCCCACCACAGAACTCACAGTGTTTGGTTGTGCCCCCTGATATGGGTATGTCGTGTCTGTAATGTTTTGTAACAGAACTGCCCGCAGTTTATTACAACTGTTACATTAGAAGCCACAAAGACGACATCCCCACTCTAATGGGCCTACACGCAAATTCGAATCTTTACTCACAGTTTCTCAATGCATATAACCTAAATCCATACAGCAGAGTCCTTCTAGAAAAGCTAACAGGTCCTCAGGTAGTCAAGAAATTCCCCGCATTTGGTTGAACCCGAATGTTCATTACCGCATTTAAAACAGCCCGCCACCCAATAAATCCGCTCATTCCAAAACAGTTCCAAATTCAATAAACAAAATAAGTTTTTCAATTTGTCTTTCTTACCTTTAAATTCACCTACCTAATACTGAAAAATCATTTCGTACAACACATAAAGACCACTGCGTCTCCCATACAAAAGACAACTAGTGCGCGCATCAGGAAACCATCGCTATTTTGTTCTAAGTATCATACGAAACACGCAACTATACGGTGTAAAGAACATATTGAATTTAAACATATGGTGCAAACAGTTAACACTGCGCTTTAAAGGAATCTGTCGTTCGAAGTTTTGCAGTTGCCACAGCCACGCAAAACAAATGTCAGCTTCGGTCGTTCAACACAAGATTGTACACAGTAAGCACAAGGCGTTATTATTTCGTTTCGTAGTCCTTCCTTCTTCTACCTGTTCACAGCAGGTGTCGAGGTTGTTTATTTTCACTTGATCACACTCAGACACACACCGCAGTCGGTAGGACTCCTATGGACGAGGGATCGGCCCGTCGCAGAGACCTCTAATTGACAATATAAACACTCACAAGAAATAAACATCCATGCAGCAGGTGGGATTCGAACCCACGACCCCAGCAAGCGCTCGGCCGCAGACCTAAGCCTTAGACCGCGCGGCCACTGGGATCGGCTGCATTATTCTTACTGAGTCTGATGTGTTGACTGATTGAGACAGTCGCGTATATTTAAGCGGGGATGTGCCACCTTGAAATAAAATAAATACATTCGACTTATAAGCGACAGAAATTTAACACTGACGTTTCAAAAGATTCAAGTCTTCAGGAATTTTTTAAAATATTTATTTCAAAGATAATACTGGCAGTATTTACAGTATATGAAGAAAAATCACAAAATTGTCCCTACAACCGATTTAGCTAACTGGGAGTGCGCGAAACAAAATTTAAAGGCAGATATACAAAACATCAGTCAAAAAAGACTAAAATCACTATACCTGTTGGTGAGTTGGTTGCAGCAGGATATGTTCCGGTCCCTTATGTTTGTAAGTTTTGTATAAAGAGTTCAGGTCGTCCAGAGTGTAATTTCTGATTTGTTGGACCAGGGGGTTAGGATGGGGTGGACAGTTAGCAAAAAAATTTGGCCCTAATTTGGTGGATGAGGTCTCGTATGGGTTCAATATTAAGGGTGTCGTGCAAACGGGAGACGAACGTACTTCTGGGATAGGCACAGATCACTCGTGAGCTCCTCTTTTGGACAACCTGGAGTCTGAGGCTGTTAGAATCAGATGTGGTAGTCTTCACGGATGTTACGCAGTGTGTTTCGGTGAATAGTTCCCGAAGCTTCGAAGGACTGTAGTGCCTTTATATTCAATATCAATCAATCCAAAAAAGATCAAAATATTCACACAACGACGCAGCACAACGTCTCAGACGACGCACGTCAAATATCACACCGACGTTTCGTCTTGTTGCCACTCTAGTTTCCATCAACTTACGAAGCGATTTTTCAAGGCATCTATAAGGTGTCACTTGCTGATAAAAACATAGAGTGAGATGTCGGATATGGAATCCTAGGGCGTGGTCTTTATATGTCAGAATCATTTAAGAGTCAATATCACAACGTAAATAAATGTTTTAACTTTCAAATCTTTTATTTAAGTCCATTTCCTAACAAAAACTTTTACGCCAATACACTAAGCATATCCCATTCCTTACAATGGCAGCACTAATGTTCCACGTAAAACGAAATATTCGCATTACACATAAAAAGATCGATGGCACGCACATCGCAGTCGAATAATATTTACTACGGATATACTAAGACAACGGAGAGAGGTTCCGCGTTTGGTGGGGATGACGAAGCATGCGACATTCCACTCCCAGTCCACTGTCCTATTCCGCTGCAAACCCCCGTGGCCAATGTCAGCAAGAGCATCGCGCACGTCGCTAGAGACACGACACTAAGGCGAGTGGAGGGGAATATACAGCCTATGCTGAAAAGGGACACGCCAAGCAGCACGGAGATATGAAGCCAAGGGAGGGGGAGATCGACGAAATGGACTCCTTTCTGTAGCCTCATTATATCATACTGGTAACTCTGTTCCTGCATAAAGACAGACGGAACTCTACACTTAGGCGTAAAGTACTAACCATCCGTACGTACAATGTCACAACTACTTGAAGGGGGGGGGGGGTTCAGAGTGTCCGTCTCTGGCGTCATGTTTCTTATACTAGCTATCTACAAAACGTACATAATATTCACAGTATCACCTCATCTGTTGCTATATAGGATAACGTCACATTTTCCTCTCCGTCTAAAATTTTCTTTGGACTGCATCGCACTTCACAAAAAGAAAAGTAGAATTAAAATAAAGTGGGGCACCGGATAGGATAACATTTGAAATTTACATACGACTTAATATATCGCATCTGTAGGCACGACAGCTTTATCGCAAAGAAAGTCAACAATCCGCTGCGATATTCCGTAAAACCTGCGTGCTTAGGGACACGATGAAGGGGACAATATATAGAGTGATTCAAACATAAAGAATCGGGACGTTACCAGATGTGCCCTACTTCAAATTTTTATTTCACTCTTACCTGCCATGTGCCGAAGAAACCCACGGAAACTGTCATGCAAGTTTTTAAAAATATGAGAGTGAGTCAAAAAACAAGTTTCCATTGCAAACACAGTTAAACCCTGTTATAACGACATCGGTTTACGCGACATCTCCTATATGACGTCACATGTTCTGTGGTATCAACCTTTTAAAGCCTAGCGGTAACTTCACGTACCAACAGGTTTAACATTAAAAAATTCTACGTGGTGCCCACATTGCGTTTATGTGTTTTGTACGGATCTCAGAACAAACAGCAACTTTTGCCTTATAAAACATTAAGAGACTGGTTTTTATAACCGAAGTGGAGAGTGTTTACAGCGCGGTACGCACTGAGTCCTTATATAAAACAGATACGGTTCGTCTTTAAAGGGTTAATTCCTCACTGTTAACCGTAACACTATACTCCTCGGTTATAACAACACTCGTTTATAACGACAGAAAATACTCAGTTCCTTTCAAGACGTTGTAAACGATTTCGACGGTATATCGGATTTTTCAATTTTATCTCAAATAAGAACAGTTTACATTTAATTGTACTTCTATCCCACTGCTTTTCTACAGTCCCCGCGCCACAAAAAGGGTATTTACCCTATCGGGTGGAACAACCTCTTGTATTCTCTGCTTAGCGGAACTTACCCTATGTTATCAGCCATTGTCACTACTGTTTCCACCTTCAAATATGTGTGTGCTATGATTTTGCTTCAGCATTGGAAACACACAGTAATCACTTAGCGACAAATTCCCTGCCTCCGTCACGACAGGATCTGTCCTGCAGTTGACGAAACTACACGTCTTGCAAACTTATTTTCTAACCCAGTATAATTCAGCCGCGTTGCAGATCGCATTTTATTTCCGAGGGCAGTATCGATTAGTATCGATTATTTTGGAGAATGTCAGAATTTTTTCTGTCTCTTCTCTTTCACACTTCGCCCCTGCACCTTATGTGTGTGTGTGTGTGTGTGTGTGTGTGTGTCTGTGTGTGTGTGTGTGTGTATGTGTGTGTGTGTGTGTGTGTGAGGGCAATATCGATTAGTATCGATTATTTTGGAGAATGTCAGAAGTGTTTCTTTCTCTTCTCTTTCACACTTCGCCCTCGCACCGTATATATATATATATATGTCTATGTGTGCGTGTGCATATATATGTATATAAATAGTGTTATTCGGTGTCATATCTGTAATTCGACCTCAAAGCCACAGACCATATCCAATATAAGGGTCACTTTGTTTGTGACGCCCAGGAGAGGGACAGCAAACTGTCACGTGTGTTGTCAATTTCTCCGCATAACTGACTTTGATCCAATGAGCACTGATACGCTAAGCGCTAGTGTTACATACACACAGCCATTTGCGGGACGTCTGTCTGCCCACCGCAGCAACTTTATTACCACGTAGCGCAGCTACAGAAATGGGAAGCGTGTCCGGCTGCCGCTTCTCTAATTCTTGTTTCATACTGAGGCCTTCAAAACATCCATTCAAAATTTCATGAAATTCTATAAATTGGTTCAAATTTGAAATTATGCAACACACACACACAGAGCATATTTATGTCAAAAGTACATTTTTTCTTAGGCCTACACATTGACAGAAGTAAAGTTATGTTCTATTTTACAAGAGGAATTAATTTTACATAAGTTGGCACACAAGCATATTAGATAATTGGCACATACACACATATAATTAAACAAAGAGACACATTCAGGGGAGCAACCAAGGGGGGTGCTGGGCTACAGCCCCCTCCCCCAAACCCCCGAAATCGAAATTTAAAAAACAGAGATTTTATAGACATTAAGATATCAAAAGTTTGACGTCATTTACTCTTCAGCCCAAATCAGCCACTGAAATCGGCTGATGACCAGTACATTAGAATTTTGAAAATTGAATTAATAAAATTTTAAAAAACAAGAAGACAGGACACTGTGATTGAGTCACGGAACATTTAGTTATATTCGTATGTATATAAATGCAGTTGCAGGCAGTGTTATGTTGTGCTTACATCCTGATTTTTATAACATAATTTTTAAAATCAATCATAAATTATATATAGCCTCAGGGTCAGCCATCCCACCCCCCCCCCAAGGAACAATTGTGGGTGCGCAGGTGACCACACTACATAGTTTGGCACACTACATAATTTGGCACACACTCACATTATATAATTTGGCGCACAGGCACACTACATAAACTGGCACACAGTCTCGTAACATAATTTGGCATACTGGTACAATAGATAGTCCTGGAAACGAAAATCGAATATACGAAGCATATCGAGATGAAAATACAGAAAATGATGAAGGTTAAATAAAGGTTGACTTTAGTCACATTTCCAGTTTTCATGATGATTGCTGTTACTTGGCAGACTTCGGCCTTGAAGAAGGCAGCACGTTCCTGAGACATGCTAGCAGCAATTTTATTCCTTGAAACGGTGCAATACCGAGATAACTAGGAGGTTCAAATACGACGGCATTTAGCCGCAAGGAGCGTCTTCTGAGTGAGGAGACACGCTGAGGCAGCATTGACAATAAAATGTTTCGTAGTAAAAGTCAGGAAAATAAACAAGACAGGCATTGTACGTATGTGGAGCGTTCGCGCAATGTTTATACCTCTTAGGCTATCACAACAGCCTAATACCATTTCACTTTAAGTCGGCGCTTTTATGGCCATTTAATGTCGCCGGAAACAATAAAATGTACTTCGGTCTCCAAGTAAAGTGCCCGAAACCAAATTTAGGTTTTCCTGACACACTTTAATGGAAGGCTCCAGTATCCGGCTTCACGAATATATGTCCAGTGGAAGCCGACTTGATATTTGCGGATGGACGGAAGGACAGACGTG
This sequence comes from Coptotermes formosanus, assembly GCA_013340265.1. NCBI lineage: Eukaryota > Metazoa > Arthropoda > Insecta > Blattodea > Rhinotermitidae > Coptotermes > Coptotermes formosanus. The sequence continues at coordinate 279,135 of BLKM01000917.1, forward strand.
ACGAAACAGGCACTTGTCGCGAGGATGCGAAGCTCCAAAAATTCTTCTCCGAAATTTCCAATACTGCAGTATAAATTACATGCACAATACATTTACCATACAGTGTCTCAAAATTTCACTCTATCGTCTGTTTGTGTTTAACCCTTTAAAGACGAAGCGTATCTGTTTTATATAAGGACTCAGTGCGTACCGCGCTGTAAACACTCTCCACTTCGGCTATAAAAAACAGTCTCTTAATGTTTTATAAGGCAAAAGTTGCTGTTTGTTCTGAGATCCGTACAAAACACATAAACGCAATGTGGGCACCACGTAGAATTTTTTAGTGTTAAACCTGGTCTATGTAAAGTTACCGCCAGGCTTTAAACGGTTAACACACAAAACCTATTTCCTGTGTACCATATATATTGCGCCTGTTGACAACTATTCTTTACATGCAAACGTAAAATTTATGCAGCATCTTTTCCCTCAAAAATATTCGCATCGCCGCCATACTTACTTTATTAATGGCGTCATGGTATTATTGAAACATCTATTATCTAAACTCGATAGGACTGGGAACAAATGCACGGGCCATTAGAAGCCTATTTTGTGCTAAGTAAGGACTGCAGAATGCATTAAATTCACTTCCTTCCCGTCATCTGAATTCCAGAAGCCAGGCCGTACCCATTCATTCGCCTTAGGAAGGGACCAACTCCTGCTATATAAAGCATTCCTACACATTTATGACAGAACTTTCTGAAAATCGCAGCCTCTCTAATTTTAATGTTAGTGTTGTTTCAATAGTCCGTGACTTAGTTGTCCTACCGCTGTGAAAAGCCCTTAGGAATTTAGGGGTTTTGTTAGAAGCACCAGCACCGTCAAGGAGATATTTTTGTTCCCCGACAAAATTTGCCTATATTAAATTTTTCGCCGTTCTCAGTGTCCCGCGCGCTCTAAGGCGTGGGTTTGCAGTCGTTCGCTTGCTGGGATTGCGGGTTCGAATCCCGCCGGGGCATGGATATCTGTCTACTGTGAGTGTTGGGTGTTGTCAGGTACAGGTCTTTGCTATGGACTGATCACTCGTCCAGAGGAGTCCTACCGAATGTGGTGTGTGTGTCTGAGTGCGATCGTGAATCCTCGATAATGGGGAAGCCCTCGCCCACTAGGGGATATTGCACCACTGGGAAAAAGAAATAAATTCTTCCAGTTAAACTTTTGCAACCCAAATTATTCCTGTGAATTCCAACAGTCTCGACAAAATTGATTCGCTAGAAAATCTCTCATCTTTAACCCTTTAAAGACGAAGCGTATGTGTTTTATATAAGGACTCAGTGCGTACCGCGCTGTAAACACTCTCCACTTCGGTTATAAAAACCAATCTCTTAATGTTTTATAAGGCAAAAGTTGCTGTTTGTTCTGAGATCCGTACAAAACACATAAACGCAATGCGAGCACCACGTAGAATTTTTTAATGTTAAACCTGGTGGTACGTAAAGTTACCGCTAGGGTTTAAAAGTTTAATCGAAGAGAGATGTTGGTTTTGTGTTCTATAAATACGTGTTATATACTGCAGCCACACTTTTACTACACGCCTTGTAATGAGCACATTCAAGACATATGGCACAGGTTTGGAGGCACTTCAGTTGCATGGGTTTGTACAAGAAGTTGATATATGAGGGGATGGAAGGAACTGCAGAGGGTCTTGTAGTCCTGGCAACCAAACGGAGATGTGATTCAGCAAATGCTCAATGGGTGGAGAGGAATATTGATCCGAAATCAGAAGCAATTATTGGAAAACTTTCGGAATAAAAGTGTAAGAGGCATATATAAAGACTCTGCAGCGAGAAGGTATGGGAGACTTCTTTCCGTGTGTGGGACGACTTCGTATAGAACCCGAAGGAAGCCAGACAGGGACGTTGTGGTTGGATGGCAGTTGGAAGAAGACGGAGAGGAACTTGTTTGGACAGTCAAGTTGACTTCATGACTGTGGATGGACCATACTGAACTTAAGCTATATGAAATAAGGTATTCAAGTACGCTTATGTGCAAACTTTTAAGGGCGCTTATGTGGCAGCTGCTGTCAAATGACGTGTGCTCATGATCGAGAGAAGGTTTCCGTAAGCAAATGACCCAAAGCAAATTTCTGTAGCAGAGATTCGACCTCACGAAGCGAAAGAAGAGTGAAGTCACTGAACAATAAAATGTTAAAATCTCCAATAGAATTGCAAGTCTCGAAAACTCAGACAATAACGTGGACTGTAACAGGTCAACGAAAAGTGCTGGAGGAAATACCAACTTTTCAGACCGGGAGGACAAAAGTTACTTGAAGGTGGTTATAGCAGCATGTGACATGGCTTGACAAGCAACAGGCTACAAAAAGATTTTTAGATTAAAGAAATCAGACCACATTCCAATTGTAATGCAATCAAGGTCAAATTACCCATTCAAAGCCTAGCGGTATCTGTACGTATTATTACACGGGTAATCAATTCAGGGACAGTAACAGTGCCGGAGCATATGGCACGTGTGGGATACAATAAAAATTCATACAAGATTTTAGTGGGGAAAACTTAATGAAATAGACGCTTGGTAGACCTTGGTATAGTGCGGAGGATAACATTAATTAGACGCGAGAAACAGAAATGGATTCACCTGCTCAGATTAAGGACACGTGTGGGGCTATTGTGAACACGGTAATGAACCTTCGGGTTCCATAAAATGCGGGTAATTTGACTACATAAGCAACTATTAGCTTCTCAAGGAGGACTCTGTGTCATGAAATCAGTTACGTAGTTAGTTAGTCAGTCAGTCAGTCAGTCAGTCACTCAGTCAGTCAGTCAGCCAGTCAGTTAGTTAGTTAGTTATTTAGTTGGTTGGTTGGTTGGTTGGTTGGTTGGTTGGTTGGTTGGCTGGTTGGCTGGCTGGCTAGTTAGTTGGTTGGTTAGTTATTTATTTAGTTAGTTATTTAGTTAGTTAGTTAGTAAGTTAGTTAGTTAGTTAGTTAGTTAGTTAGTTAGTTAGTTAGTTAGTTAGTTAGTTAGTTAGTTAGTTAGTTAGTTAGTTAGTTAGAGGAAGAAATGTTGGGGCCAATGAACGAATGCCCGGCAGTACAGCTTGAAGCAGACACACAGGCTGAACGGAGGATCCACAGGTGACGCAATGTTACGCACGTGACGTTATAACCGCCATTAAACAACAGACCCCTAACAGTAATTCAGCACAGAGGCCTACCAGCCACAAACAATGCCGCTGTCTCAATCCTCGCAGTTGCCTCCTGCCAGTCACATCTCGTGTTTTTAACACCCAGCGCCTCACGCGTGTGGACAATGGAAACACATCCTCTTTATGCGACGCGGTTTACATGTTAAAAGGCGCCGCGGCATGCAACCAGAACCGCATGTATTTCCTTAACTATTTTCGGCTGCGGTTGCCATAAAAATGCACGTATAAATGTCGTGCTGGGACTCACAAAAACCTGTCACTCGGCTATTTGACACTGGTCGGAATGAAATGTGTTTATAGACACGTTAAACGAACGATGCACGGCCTTGATACAGCTTTGGGTACTTCACGATGTGCCCGCTTTAACCGTTCCCTGTCTGCTTTTCATATGTGGCGCATTCTAACAACAGAACTTTGCAATTTTTAGCCCTCATTCTCAAATACTTAACACACCAACATAATACATGAAACGTTACACGTGATTTCAGGCTTCGGCTGCCCTCTTTTGAGATATTACGCAGCGTCGAGTGGTAACTGTTTACCGACGTTTCGGGACAACCTATCGGTCCCGTATTCAAAAGTCAAGAGTCCAAAATTCTTTGACTCTGGCCTCTGGACCCTTGACCCTTGAAGATTAGACAGATATCTTGTCCCGAAACGTCGGTAAACAATTACCACACGAAACCACGTAATATCCCAGAAGAGCAGAAATATTTTCAACATGGCGGCGGAAGCCTAAAATCTCACAGGGTTTACGTGTTTTGCAAACTATAAAAATCATGAGGACAATATCATATATCAAAGTAAAAATGGCCGAATTAAATGAAATCACGTGACACAGCGAAAGTGAAAGCTGATTTACGGACACTTTGTTATGGTGAAGCATGTTATTATTTAACTCTATCAGGATAAATACCATGAATTATCTACATCAGCTTGCACGCGCGGTTTTATAACCTATTTTCTAATCGACCCTTTCAGTCCTTATCTGCAAGGCTGTTGTCAGTAGGGGCTTTACATGTTTTTGTGTCATTCATACCGCTTTATATAATACAGGGACATTCAGCTTGACAGCAAGACAGAAACTTCGAAAAAAGAGAAAGAGTTAGAAAGTGTGTGCATAATGTTAACACTTTTAGTGGAGTTATTACAATCGAATAAAGTTATTTAAACATTTCGTGCACATTACCGAAGTGTCCCACAGTAAACCCCCTTTACCCAAACTTTTGTGCTCAGAACCATTTTAACCAAAACTTCACAACTAGTAACCTTTATACGAAGTTACGTCGTCTCTATAGCAAAAATTCATCATTGTGTATAAGTAGTAGTAACTGTACCTAAAGATGGACTAAATACACAGCGGTTGACTTCTTAACTGCAATCGATATCTTGGGCACCCCTGATCTAGATACTGACATCGCTGCAAAAATAAAACACTAAAAATTCTATAGATACGGTAACCGCTGCAAAATAAATCACTAAAACTTGAACAGATACTGACACCGCTGCAAAATAAGACACTAAAAATTCAATCACATAATCAAAATATCAAATAAAACACTAAAAATTCAATCACGTAATCAAAATCTCGAAGTATGCATTTTTAAATTCCGTGAACTTCAAAACGGTATGTGCAGCAACTGTCTTCTGCTGTATTCACTACAGAAAGTGCAACAGCGAGCCATCTCCATTCCTCCTGTCTTTTAACCTTTTAAAGCCTAGCGGTAACTTTACGTACGACCATGTTTAACATTAAAAAATTCTACGTGGTGCCCACATTGCGTTTATGTGTTTTGTACGGATCTCAGAACAAACAGCAACTTTTGCCTTATAAAACATTAAGAGACTGGTTTTTATATCCGAAGTGGAGAGTGTTTACAGCGCGGTTCGCACTGAGTCCTTATATAAAACACATACGCTTCTTCTTTAGTGGTTTAAGGCGTTTTCTGAAGTTGCGAGAGCGTGCAAACACACACACAAAAATAACTGAATAAAGTTGCTGAAAGTAGCAGCATTTAAATTAAGAAATCTGACTAAAAGAACAGTGAAACAAGGTTACAGTCACATAACAAAGTATTACCTATCTCATTTAGACACCACTTTGTAATTTCGTTTCATGTACCCTCACCATTCCTCTGTAACGAGCTCTGATTCAACATCCAGGCTGATTATATACCTGTTCACAATCTTGTCCATGGAGATTCAATTACGAAGATACACAAGGACAACTAGCGACTCTATATCTCTGTCTATCCCTCCATCCCCCCTTCGCTTCGTCTCACTCTTTTATCCAGACTCTTCATGAATACGAACTGGAAATACAGTCACGGGATCGTGAAACTATCCACTATACATACAGCAGCCAACATTCATAACAAATCCAGAGTTCCGTCTCTTTGTAAATTAGAATCCATTACGAGATAACAAACAGAAAGCAGACATATGCCTCCTATTTAATGTACATTCATTCAAGCTGCAGACTGTCCTACGAGAGGTCCATAGCCTCTTCCAAAGCGAGTTCTCAACACAGTACGATCTAGTGCTTCCTCTTTCAATTTACAGTACATTCTCTTTTCCCTAAGGTCATCCAATAGCTGCTTATGTCTTCTTCGTCGTCGTCCCGTCATTTCTACCCTATCTTCTATCTTTCCTTCAATAACGTGTTTTAGAAGGCAGTTCCTACACAAGATGTGACCAATCCAGTTAGCCTTCCTTCTTTTTACTGTATGTAGGATATTCCTCTCCTCCTTACCTCTATGTAGTACTTCACATTTCTCACACGATCGGTCCAACCGATCTTTTCCATCCTTCTACAGCACTACATTCAAAAACTTCCCAGGTATTTCTGATCTACTGTCCGAAGTGTCCAAGTTTCAGCACCACACAAAGCTACGCTCCAGATGTAGCACGTTACTGGTTTCTTCCTTCAGTGTAAGTCCAATTTGCTGGTGAAAAGACCCTTCTTACTGAATGCCGCTTTTGTCATGACAACCCTGGATTTAATTTCATGTGTACATCTTGCATAATTTGTTGTCATGCTATCCAAGGAGTTGAAATACTTCCACATTCTCTACTTGTTTTTGATCCGTCATAACCCACACTGTGGATTCTGTTTACCTTAGTATTTTCCACGTTCACTTCCATCCGATAGCATCTTTAACAACCAAAATGTTTATAATTACATTTTTGTGAGCATTTTAACAGATTATAGGCAGAGAAGCCGTTCGTTATTATCCCACCATATTACATTAATGCACCCACTGATATCATAAATTCGTAACAAGTCCTTACTTCGGATTACGTCAATGCACGCATTAGTGTTTGGCCCATGCATTACCATTCATTCCTGATTCAGTAGCCTACACAACAACAGCACTGCGCCTGCTTGGTCTGGGCAGCTGTTGACTGCACCATAGTCCTGCAGATATTGATTAATATTCCAAAAACAGATCTAATTAAATTCCATACACATATAAAGTCATTTTACGTTTGTTTTGGAAGAAACAAGCTCAGAGGAGGATGTGTTTGGTGAACACACGTAAGCAAGCTGTGTGTCTGAGCACACATCTTGTGTGTATTGGTATCCATGTTGTGTGTATTGGTATCCATGTTGTGTGTATACGTATTCATGTTGCGCATACTTGTATACATGCAGTGCGCAGGCGTATGAATATTGCGTGTTAGTTTAGATATACGTATTTTGTGCATCTATATTTATTTTGCGTGTTATGCATATTACTACAAATGCTCTGCCTATTCCTATGAATATTCCGTGTAGACGTAACCACGTTGTGTAAAAACGTACGCATGTTGTGTACAGATACAGACACGCTGCGATACACACATTTTATTGATATCTTAACGTACGAGAGCCCGTTGGCTTGAAAGTGCTGTAAGACTAAGACAAGACAGATTAAATTTCAGTGCTCCTTGTCTAAATGGCTTTATAATCATTATTATGACCAAATCATCTTTCCTTTCAGAAAGAGATTGGGTCACACACCTCCTATCCCTCCGACTCATTCTCGCAGTCGCTGAAAGGTAAATATTTAACGTGCAAGTAAATCATTAATGATTTTCTAGCTTCCAAAGCGATTCATTATTTCGCGCGTTAACCCTTCAAAGACGAAGCGTATCTGTTTTATATAAGGACTCAGTGCGTACCGCGCTGTAAACACTCTCCACTTCGGTTATAAAAACCAATCTCTTAATGTTTTATAAGGCAAAAGTTGCTGTTTGTTCTGAGATCCGTACAAAACACATAAACGCAATGTGGGCACCACGTAGAATTTTCTTATGTTAAACCTGGTGGTACGTGAAGTTACCGCTAGGATTTAGAAAGTTGATTCTGACATAGAATCGGCCAACTGAAGAAGAACGCTGGGTGAGGACAACAGATAACAAGGCGCTTCGTATAAAAATTCGTTTCTGCGCCACTCGTTTCGACAGAAACCATGTCAACACTTCAGAGACAGTTGTTTATACAACCGGAGAGTACAAGGGGAGTACAGGCACTGCGACTTCGCCAATAAGATGCCCAAGAAGCATTAACTCGCCACCATTACGTAGACATGTATTGCTCTTCCTCTTGTTGGGACTGGATACCATAGAACGCTACTGTGTAGCCATCCTTAGCTTTAAGAACACTGTCGCCTTACACACCGAACGGGACTGGCCTGTAATGTGGTGCCTGACAACAGCATGTGGGAAATAAGCTTTGTATTTCTCTCGTTAAGTACTCAGCACCTCTGGTAAGAAGTGGTAATATTTTCACGAAGCTCTTACCAAGTGCTCTTGAACTGCAAATACATCATTATCTTAACTATCATTGACTACGTGTAGGTGTCTACGCCAATCCCGGTGGTCGCGCCGTCTAAGGCGTAGGTCCGAAGCCGAGCGCTTGCTGGGATCGTGGGTTCGAATCCCACCGGAGGCATGGTCGTTTGTCTCTTGTACAGTGTTTGTGTTGTCAGGTAGATGTCTCTGCGACGGGCCGATCCCTCGTCCAGAGGAATCCTACCGACTGTGGTGTGTGTCTGAGTGTGATCAAAGGAAAATAAACAACCTCGACACTTGCTGTGAACAGGTAGGTAGAAGAGGGAAGGACTATGAAACGAAATATATGTCTACAATTAAATGCTGTGCCCTGGAGGCGCGGAAGTTAAATAAGCATACGGAATGCTTGCCACTTACGTTTTACAGACCGATGTTATCGTATAGAGCAGATACTGTGCCACGGACTAAGGCAAATGTCAGCGAAGTAAAGATCACAAAAGGAAACCAGGACAGACAGCAAGTAATTTAGGATTTCCAAAAATTTAAAAAATAATTTGGCAAACAAATAAATAAAACACAAGAACATGGTGTAGACACAAAGTTTGCATAACAAAGAAAGTTTTGATCATGAAACTGAAAGGAAAACGCTTCAAAAACATTAAGATACAAAAAGAGTTTAATAAATATACCATGCAGAAATAAGAAGAAAACATATGTGGATTATGACGAGGTGGAGCTGTGGGCAGACGGACAGACAGACGACAGACAGACAGACAGACAGACAGACAGACAGACAGACGGAGAGGTTTATTTGTTACAGGACAAAGTGAAAATATAAACGGAAGGAGGCGGACATTGCTACTGCTATTGGAAAACCCCTGTTAATGGCTGGTGTTATGGACACAACTGGTTGAGTTATCAGATATTGAACTGTCACAAAACAAAGCTGCTTTCTAAAGGCCTAATTATATTCTGTCTGAAGGTCACATGTAATTGGCTACATACATTGACAATTACGGAAACCGTGAAATCTGTTACAATAAAAAATTAAAATTCAGAATAACATTTAAAAAAACAAATTACCTTACGACATGACAGCAAAGAGACAGACATCACATGTTACCACCTGAGACATAGGCTACCTTTCATACATCATGCAAACCTGCTTTGGATCTGAAGACTTTTGACTGCCGTCCAGTGCTTCCAAAGACGCATCCTGTCGAGGCTTTTAGACAGTTATTCAAAATAACAAATAACGCACCGAAGGTAAATTTGTCCCTGTGTACGGCATGAAGCCACATGGGGGAGAGGTGGTATATATCCTCTTATTCTTAACCTCCGCACTACCTAGGGAAATGCACAGCCTTACACCGTTAGCGTTTTACCCGCGGAGACGGAGCCCGTAGTAGCCACTGTGAAGATATGTGGAATCCGGGGCAAATCTAGACAGTTTGAAAAAGAGACAAGACCCCATGTTGCTGTCGAGATTAGAAGCCTGTCGCTATACAGACTACCTCTCTATACACACTGACTAACAAAATCATGTCCATTACACAAATCCACGAAAAACATGCATATGGCCTATAGCTACAGCTTTCTATCCTGTCGTTGTGCGTGTTACAGATACAGTTCCTAGCATGTACGAATACGAGCGGAATTTGTCGCCAATAAACGTCACCATAAATTATAATAGGGTTACATCCACAAAGTACCAGTTATTTTAGATGACAACCTTCAGTGTGAGTCTTACAAACCTTACAGATCTCCTAACTAGAGAGGGCAAATTGGCAAAATTTGGTCTGCATGTGGGAAACATTAACTTGGTCTCTCACACTGAGGGAGGAACAAAGACTGAGGGTGTTCGAGAATAGGGTGCTGAGGAGGATATTTGGGCCTAAGAGGGACGAGGCGACAGGGGAGTGGAGAAGACTACATAACGAGGAACTTAATGACCTGTATTCATCACCAAATATTATTCGGGTAATCAAATGAGAAGAATTAGATGGGCGGGGCATGTAGCAAGTATGGGAGAAAAGAGAGGTGCATAAATTGTTTTGGTGGGGAGACCTGAGGGAAGGCGACCACTTGGGAGACCCAGGCGGAGATGGGAGGATAATATTAAAATGGACCTTCAAGAAGTGGGATGGGGCATGGACTGGACTGAGCTGGCTCAGGATAGGGACACGTGGCGGGCTGTTGTGGATGCGGTAATGAACTTCCGGCTTCCATAAAATGCGGGGAATTTCTTGACTAGCTGAGAAATTGTTAGCTTCTCAAGAAGGGCTCGGCTTCATGGGGTTGGTTGGTTAGTTGGTTAGTTAGTTACTTACTTACTTAGTTATTTAGTTAGTTAGTCAGTTAGTTAGTTAGCAACATTAAATTCAGTGTACAAGATGAAGAATGAGGTAAGTGTTCGTATAATTATATGAATGATTTTACCTGTGTATTTTTGCAATACAACATGTGCAATAAAAAATAGACTCACAAAAATAATAAAAATTTATTTAAAACCTGAAATTCACAATCTAGGCTAGGTTGTCGCTGTTCTTAGTACTTTTTAAAAAAAAGGAATTAGTGACGTGCTGCATGTCTCATAAATTAAACTCCTCGCAATGTTCTCAGTATTTCTTTGGCCTTTTGTTTCGGCGTTGCCAGAGAAAGGGTTAAAAGACATCTCATCTCAAATGCCTCCACGGTTAGCCTAACACTGTTCTGCTGCCTGCTGTACACGGACAACAACTCCATTAGCTCTTCAAATTACATACTCTTTCTACAGGCGATTTGCTAGTTTCTGGCCGATAAAGAACCTAGCGGGTCTAGCGGATATATGTATTGTGTGAGTGAGGTGTCAACACCAGTGTACTTTTTCTGTTCCGTCCATCAATTTCATTTCGCTATACACGTAGATGGTACTGACTCATTATTTATCTTCAGTCTGAAAAATTCACAGGCCAGAAACTTACAAATGACGTATAGAAATATCACTTTTTTTAACGTTAAAAAACACCGCATTGGCCCCCACCTTTGTATGAATTCTGTATCATTATGAAAACAAACAGCTATTATTTCCATAAAACACAATTAACCCTTTAATCTTTTAAAGCCTAGCGGTAACTTTACATACCACCAGGTTTAACATTAAAAAATTCTACGTGGTGCCCACATTGCCTTTATGTGTTTTGTACGGATCTCAGAACAAACAGCAACTTTTGCCTTATAAAACATTAAGAGACTGATTTTTATAACCGAAGCGGAGAGTGTTTACAGCGCGGTACGTACTGAGTCCTTACATAAAACAGACACATTTCGTCTTTAAAGGGTTAAAGATGAAGCGTATCTGTTTTATATAAGGACTCAGTGCGTACCGCGCCTTAAACACTCTCCGCTTCGGTTATAAAAACCAATCTCTTAATGTTTTATAAGGCAAAAGTTGTTGCTTGTTCTGAGATCCGTACAAAACACATAAACGCAATGTGGGCGCCACGTAGAATTTTTTAATGTTAAACCTGGCGGTACGTAAAGTTACCGCTAGGCTTTAAAAGGTATTTCAAGACAAGAGTTGTAGCGTAAAATTGCTACGCATGGCGTCACACTGACTTGTCACCAGAATGCCATATAAGCCGTTATTGATCCTCATGACGCTGATTGTTATCATGACTACAAGCATCATCATTGTCATCAGGGTGCAGCAGGCAATCACAGAACGTATTAACGCGATGCTTCACGGCTGATGCCGTCTACTGTAATTACAATGTCACACGCTATAGCGAGGCTTGGATTTGCTTATAATACAAATCGATACACATCGATACAAATGCGACACTGCAGAGTCCAGCACATTCGGTATTCTGGTTCCAAGTACAAACTAATAATTTAGGAGGGAGAACGGAGATAAATCACGTTTCTTTGAATCCTGTTTGTTTCAATTCCCGTTTTCCATTTCCGATTTTAAGGATAATTTTTACTTACAAGTTGCAAGAGCTTTAAACCTTCAATCACGGTCTCGGTGCCCAGTACGGACCTTTAAAATCATAATAGATTCAAACTTAGTAAGTTTAAGCCTTTAAAGACGAAGCTTATCTGTTTTATATAAGGACTCAGTGCGTACAGCGCTGTAAACACTCTCCACCTCGGTTATAAAAACCAGTCTCTTAATGTTTTATAAGGCAAAAGTTGCTGTTTGTTCTGAGATCCGTACAAAACACATAAACGCAATGTGGGCACCACGTAGAATTTTTTAACCCTTTAAAGACGAAGCGTATCTGTTTTATATAAGGACTCAGTGCGTACCGCGCTGTAAACACTCTCCACTTCGGTTATAAAAACCAGTCTCTTAATGTTTTATAAGGCAAAAGTTGCTGTTCTGAGATCCACACAAAACACATAAACGCAATGTGGGCACCACGTAGAATTTTTTAATGTTAAACCTGGTGGTACGTAAAGTTACCGCTAGGCTTTAAAATGTTAACATCATTTTCATGACGCTAATTTGACAAAATGTGACAGAGACCTTTCGTTTTTAAGGTGATTTAATCTACGTTTACTGTCTTTTGTTTTAAGGCGTGTGTAGTATATCAGGTGGGTACCGACGTTTCAGGAATTAACGCTGTCTCTATATTCTACCATGAGGATGGAGGCAGGATCTTCTTCCGAGACGGTGGTTAACATAAAGGTTACCAACAGTCTACACGATCTAATACTTAAGGTTCATGTGACGGTATCAAAGTTGCCTTGTGGACTGTAATGCCGTGTAGTTTGGTAGATAAGTACCAAAATTTTAGTAGGACATATCGTCCCTAATATCTACCGTGAAAATGGAGGCAGTATGTTCCTCCGAATGTTGGTAAGGACCTTCCAGACTAAACGCTGTCATAACCCACATACCACAGTCCATAGAGTCCTTTTTAATATCATTACACATTCGGTGCATTACTTGATAAAGCGTCCTGCAACCAATTACACATTGATGTTCTGCATTTAGTTGGTTACATAAAATACTTTATATAGCTATTTTACGTAAACACTTGGAAGAACCAGCATATTACAATTTCATTACACGCGTTAATACCTGCACCTAACAAATGTTAGTACCGTTAAGCTGTACTGCCCTGTCACGCAATATGTAGCACTCCGCTTGTCTTTAGAGAATTATTTTGTTTCATGTATTCATACGCTATGCATTCTTTACAAATTAAAAAAGCAAAGCAATCCCTGTACAGGGCTAGGCAGGCCCTGAGGGTTCGAAGAGGTTGAGGTTCCCAGATTTCAGGACAATAACCACATGAAGGTGGCAAGTTTGTCAACCCTACGCACCGGCCGCCTTTACCCCCCAGGAAATATTCCTGGTACTCATTTCTGTTAGAGGCAGAGTCGACCCCAGGGCCACAGTGCGTCCGGAAGGATTATGTCAATGAAAAATTCCAGTGACACCATCGGGAATCGAACCCGCGCGCAGTGTCTCAACCAACTGCGCCACCGCGTGCCCCCCCCCCCTTACAAGTCACGATTCACTAATGTAGGACACCATAACTCTACATAACAGAATTTCAATGCGACAAAAATTTTATGAACATGTACAGTAACACATAAATCCTTCAACTGCGATGGTTACGATCAAGGAAACACCGCGCCTACGGAGACCAGTGCTTTATGAGAAACTGGGAGTTGCGTGAACCGCGGCCACTGTTGACATAACTTCCTGATTACATCACTAAGAGCTTTATGGTTTGTACTTCTGTCTACACATTATTAGGGTGATCAAATAAAGCAGGATAAAATGGGCGCGGCACGTAGCATGCACGAGGAAAAGGAGAAGTGCCCACAAGATTTTGTGGAGAAACATGACAGAGGTCGCTTGGAAGATATCAAACCAATCGTCGTAGTCCTTCCCTCTTCTACCTGTTCACAGCAGGTGTCGAGGTTGTTAATTTTCACTTGATCACACTCAGACACACACCACAGTCGGTAGGACTCCTCTGGACGAGGGATCGGTCCGTCACAGAGACCTCTACCTGACAACACACAAACACTGTACAAGAGACAAACATCCATGCCCCCGGTGGGATTCGAACCCACGATCCCAGCACGCGCTCGGCCGCAGACCTACGACTTAGACAACGCGACCACTGGGATCGGCCAAATGAATCATAACAAAATCTAATGTGATGGTGGTTTGGACTGGAATAATCTGGCTCTGGATATGTACAAGTGGCGTGTTCTTGTGAACATGGTAATGTGCCTTCTAGTGTCATAAAACGCAGGGGATTGTTCAGCTATACGATAACACGTTAGCTTCTGAAGACAGGTTGCATAGCGAATGAGACAGCTTACCCGACAGTGCACAAAATCAGTGTATAATAACACGCAACACGTGTTCCTCGGACATAGTAATTGTCACTATGAAATCCCATGACTTACTGTTTATTTTTTAGAAATTAGAGTACCGAGAGATGACGTCTATGATGACGTCTGCAGTGACGACAATGACGCTGGTTGCGGTTAACTTCTTCCAGCATCACCAATTTTTTTTCATGCCCCCACAAAAGCCACGCACACAAAAATTAATACTTCGGCTGGCAAAACAGGATACAAAAAAGGGAGAACCTGATTGTGAAACAGTGGTTGCCGAGAAATTTGAATTCAATTAGTGCTAAATGCGTGTTCTAAAATTTGCTTCACGTGTATCGGCGTTCGTGGCTTAATTTGAATCCCTGTACTTCGTTTTGTACAACAATCAGTGCAAATTGCGCTTAGCAACGTTGCTAATTATTGGTTACCTCCAGCTGTTCTGTGAGCGCTGTTTGCTATTTCAGCTATATTTTATACTGGCCTTTGGGTTTATTACAGTTTGAGGTCTGGCGGAAGGATACCAAAAAATTCACAGGAAAATACTGCCTCCATCTTCAAGACGGCAGTATTTACATTCCTCCGAAATGTTCACAATACCAGACTACATGCCGGCACAAACCAGAATCAATTCGAAGCTATCCGTCCCGTTGTGCGTATAGAATTACATAAATAACACTGCGTATCCCGTGTGATACAATCCGAATTTATTGTTATCTTCTTAAACACTGCGTATTTCGATCCAGCCAATCATCATCAGATGTCTGTTTGGTACAGAAACTTGCAACTCAAGGTAAAAATGCAAATTTACATTTTTACATAAATACATACATACATACTACATGCATACAAATACACATACATACATACATACATACATACATACATACATACATACATACGTACATACATACATACATACATACATACATACATACATACATATATACACACACACATACACACACACGCACGCACACACATACATACACATACATACATACATACATACATACATACGTACGTAATACATACATACATACATACATACATACGTACGTAATACATACATACATACATACTTACGTACATACATACATACATACATACACACACACACGCACGCACACACACATACATACAGATTCATTTAAATCATATACTGTCATATCGGTGTTTGCTTCGTACGTTAAATTCAAGGAACTGCCACTTGTGCCAGTGAGGCTAACTGCTGCACAAGGCCGTTGACCATTCTGTGACCACAGTGGTTGAGGCGCCCTTTGATGTTCCTAATGCAGTGTGGGACGGAACAGACCAAACCAATAAATAGCTGCGTAACGAACGGACAGACGTGAGCTCCACACAGTCCTGTTACCATACGCCCCATGTAGGCACGCTTCATCAGGCCTGCCCAGTCAGACTCACACAGGGTGTAAACCTAATTATACCATGTAGCATGTAGCATATAAAATGCAACCACGTGTTTCACATCAAAAACGGGTCCTCTTTGACGAAAAGAAATTATGGAAGTCATTGAAAAATTGCGTAGTAATGTTCATAAATCGAGTTGCTACTTTGAACGTGGTTTCCCGTTCCATTGCTCAAACCTCGGGCTGGATTTAATAGCCAGTGCTCTCCCGTATCCAGGAAATTTGTTAAGTGGGGGCTGCAGGTTCGGCTGATTTCAGGGGAAAAAAAACAAGACACGCAATGTACGTATAACGTAACACTGAGGCGCGTTCGCGTAACCATTTTTGCCGTGGAAAAGCAATAAGTATTACATATTCTGAGTGTCTGCCTGTAGCCTTAGTTATCCAGCATGCAAAGCGCATGCGCCGTATTATATTGCCATCTGTGGCCTGTCTGGCTGTACCATATTTTTCCACATTATCTCATAAACGGCACGATTTTTCGGGAAAAAATTATTGAACATAAAATGTGTGTTCTGGTTTTCTCTACAACTTTTGTGTGAAACATTTCTCATTCTAAGAAGAAATGAGCGGGATATTATTATAAATGTACGCAGCTCTTCATGTAAAGTGCCTGTTATTCTTCTCAGATTTTAATGAAACGGACTATCTCGACAGATTTTCGAGAAACATTCGAAAGTCAAATTTCATTCCAGTCTGTTCTTGTGAGTTCACGAACTAATAAGGCTTTGAAGATGTATTTCAAAATGTCTACAAACATGACAAGTTTATAATTGTCACACTGAAACACCCTTGTCTTTCACTGAATATATTCAGTGCTATAAGAAAACTCAAAATTAAAAAAATAGATAATATTTTACAATTCTTCAAGATTTCGTGTTCGTAGTGATTTGTGTTATAGTCTTCTGCGTTATTACATTCTGCAGTCTGGTAGAGGTGTACAAAGTTTTCGGAGAAATATACTGTCTCCATCTTCAGAACAGAAATACGGAAAAAACATGTTCTCAGAAGAATAATGTTCCAATTTATGAAACTACTAACCAAATACCTGAAGCATTTATCTTGGGAAGGTAAACATTTCTTTTAAAGCTTAGTGGTAACTTTAGGTACCACCAGGTTTAACATTAAAAAATTCTACGTGGTGCCCACATTGCGTTTATGTGTTTTGTACGGATCTCAGAACAAACAGCAACTTTTCCTTACAAAACATTAAGAGATTGGTTTTTATAACCGAAGTGGAGAGTGTTTACAGCGCGGTACGGACTGAGTCCTTATATAAAACAGATGCGTCTTTAAAGGGTTAAAGGAACTCCAAGTACACTTCTCCGTCCTGTTGTATCCTTATTACAACCATCTCCTATCTGTGTTTAGTTTTACCAAGTGGCCTCTTTCCTTCAGGCTTTCCTCACAAATGTTTCCATGCGCTTACCTTGCTGTGTGTCAGCCTACAACTTAGAAAACTTCTCTACGCACAGCATGTTACAGACAGCATTTAAGTTCTACGTAAGGTGTGTAAACAAAAAACAAAACTGAAATGCATACAGCAGTAAAATATAAAACAAGGAGATGGTGGAAATACTAGAGGGATCGAAGAAGAGGAGGAAAGTACATGCAAAACTGTGGGTGCAGATTTCACAAGACTGTTGCAAAGGGCCGACGTCTGGGGAGTTGGCGTCGTCTGTTGACATTTCCCGTCAGCCTGTCCCCAAGGACATAGCGGTGAATAATACTGTGATCTTGTCCCTGTGTCTGTAGCCCTATTTATCCAGCATGCAAAGCGCATGCGCCGTATTACATTGTCACCTCTGGCTCGTCGGTCTCTACCATATTTTTCCACATTATCTCATAAATGGCACGATTTTCGGAATCAAATGATTGAACATAAAATGTGTGTTTTGATTTTCTCTACACATTTTGTCTGAAATATTTCTCATATTAAGAAGAACACAGCGGGATATTATCATAAATATACTTAGTCTATATGTGAAGTGTCCCTTATTTTTGTTATACTTAGGTGAAACTTGAATTTTCTCGACAGCTTTTTGGAAAATACTCAAATAGTGAAATATTACCATAAATGTGCATAGGTCTTCTTGTAAATTACCCTATGGTTTTGACAGATTTTAATGGAAAATGAATTCTCTCGAGAGATTTTCGATAAATACACAAATGTCAAATTTCGGGCAACTTTGTCCAGTGGGAGCGGAGTTGTTCCATGTAGGCGCAGTAACGGACAGACAGACATGACGAAGCTAACTCTTGCTTTTCACAATTTTGCGAACGCGTGGGCGTTGAGTTATAACTGTAAACTTTCATTAACCTCGGTGCTAGACTGGGGGTTAAGGGAGGTGGTCAACGTCACGCTCCGACCGCTTTACCATCCAGAAAGAGCCCCGGTATGCATTAAACAGGCGGCTCGGCAGGGTGGGGCCCAGCGCCGGTCTAGACGGGTGCGGAGAATCTGGCCTCCATCGGAATTGGATCCCCGGACCGTCCATCCCGTAGCAAGTCGCTATATCTACTGAGCTACCCCGGCACTTCACAGCAAACAGCCTGATGAATTGAGGTACATACATCCCTCTACACAAAATATGAAGGCAGAAGAATTAATAGAGATGGCGTTCGGCCGCCGAAACATGCAGCAGAGGACTGATATAGCATATATATGTTTGTATGTGCAAGTTGTTGGTTTTATGAAATGAAGTAACAGTTTATGCAAAGTTACTTCGCTATCCGCGGTTGGCATGCATGTCAAAGCATGGCGCTTCCGATCTCAGTTGTGTCGTGGTTTGGAATCCCGCTTGGAGCACGGAGATGTGTTTGTATTTCCATCAACGTGATCAGCGTCATTAACCACCCACTGCTGTTGTGATCATCAGCACAGAAATGAAAACCGTTCAGGCTTAACTTTTTAAAGCCTAGCGGTAACTTTACGTACCACCAGGTTTAACATTAAAAAATTCTACGTTGTGCCCACGTTATGTTTATGTGTTTTGTACGGATCTCAGAACAAACAGCAACTTTTGCCTTATAAAACACTAACAGATTGGTTTTTATAACCGAAGTGGAGAGTGTTTACAGCGTGGTACGCACTGAGTCCTTATATAAAAGAGATACGCTTCGTCTTTAAAGGGTTAACATTAAAAAACTCCACGTCGTGCCCACATTGCGTTTATGTGTTTTGTACGGATCTCAGAACAAACAGCAACTTTTGCCTTATAAAACATTAAGAGACTGGTTTTTATAACCGAAGTGGAGAGTGTTTACAGCGCGGTACGGAATGAGTCCTTATATAAAACAGATACACGTCGTCTTTAAAGGGTTAATAACCTTTAGCAAGTAACTACGGAGGCCCGCAAAACTACATGTTCTTATCGCTTAACATAATTACGAAGCAGAAAACACAAACACTACAGAGAATTAACTCCAATTTTTATTCAGAAAAATTTCCCTCAGACTTCGCATGATTTACAGGTTGCTATCTCCCTGTGCGAGCTGTTAATTCCTCCGATTATGTCCTAAAATTGCAGGACGCTGAAGCAGCAGATCGTGGCCTGATTTGAGACACCACCCTTGAATACGTCTGGAGGTACTGAATAAAATCACGAAAAAGTTTATTCATGATAACCTGTCAACGGTCTGTGAATTGAAGACAAGGCCACTGAAATAAAAAATATATATGCAGATGTAGGAACGGCCTCCAGGTATGGAGGAGTGCCTGCGAAAATATCGAATAAGTAGTCGCGGACAGCGGACAAGGGGTGATCCCACAGCTTGGGGGTTGGGAGAGGATCTAATAAATCCACAGGTAAAAACTTGCAGTGTTACGAGATATTTCAGAAGGCCTCGGAAACATATATGCAACTCAGCCGAAACGTCTGTTGATGTGTCATGTCGTATTAATCCTGCGGACTGTTTTGTGGGAACTATTGGTGCACAACGTAACTGCAAATGGAGACGTGCCACGATAGGTAACGCCGAACTTTTAGTTAGTTAGTTAGTTAGTTAGGAACAAATTATTCTTTTGCTTGTTCAGGTCCTGTGATTTTAATTTTTAATAACAGATAATTCCTTTCAATTTACTACAAGTTTTAGATTCAGTTCTGTATACACGATTTTTATATTCAGAAGTTTGCATTGTTTTGTCTGTCACGTAAGAATTTGTAGGTTTTTGCTTTCTTCAGACTGTTACTTATACTCTAGACTGTATTTCACCTGCAGACGAATAGCAGCATGATTTCGAAACGTCGTGTTTGTGTGATCAGTGGCGGTGGGAAAAGTGCAAATACACATCAGTGACACCTCGCCAAGATATAGAACCTTCAGCTTTCATAAAATTTGGAAGAATTCCTTTGGCAGCTGAATGACAGTCACGTTTCAAGCAAAATTCCGATTCAATGGATTTGTTCGTCGCCTAAGATTCATTACAAAGTATGAAGTGACTGCTTTTGGACATCTTCCAGTGCTGCTTTCGGAACAGAACACAAAGGATGTGGGATAATGTGTGAAGTATCCACGAGTGACGCACAAATAAACTCGGGCTTATCCTTTAAAATGTTATTTTTAACCATAATTCCCTTGTTCTAAGGTTAAGGTGCGTCATTTCAGCAGTTACCATTCGGAAACCTCTCTTTCTTGTACCCTCCTTCTTTCAATAGAGACGCATGCATCGTCTAGCAGTTGTTTATTCTACACGTTCGTCTAAGAAAAATTAAGTACACAGTCAACACCACCTCTTTCATTTTCGCAACTGAAGTCAGATAAAACTGTAGAAGTCATATACGATTCCCGGAATACGGGAGTGTAAAGATTAACACCTGGATGTAGCCGACTCGAGTGCTGACCCGCCAACCAGCCATAGTCGCTACAGTAGCTACTGCCTTCTTCAGTTCTGTCAGTAAAGTAACCCTGCAGTGCAACAGGCCGTAACATTCGAAATTCGTCATTCATAATTTCACTGGCACATTCTACCCCACGCCACGTAACCTAAAGTTTAAAGGTAAAGGTCTCCCTGTTAATATTTCATACAGGTATCTTGAGGCTAGTTTAGGGTGAGCTGTTAGCGCCACGTCCCCGGCCGCTTTACCCCCTTGAAACAAGCCCCAGTACGCAATACACAGGACGCTGCGTGGGCCCCACAGCCGGTGAGGACGAGCGGGGAAAAGGAAAACCCTAAAGATTTAAAAGCGCTTTATATAGTTTCAGGTCTTTCGGGGTTTGACACCGTGTAGTCTGGTACATAGTCTTTAACGTACACGGCGTCAGAACCAGAAAAGTTATTCATTCTGGCCATTGTTTTTTCAGTCATTTATATACACAAAATGAGCACAAAATAGAATTACAAAATATACATAAACTTCAACCCCCCTGCATGTCCCAGCGATAAATTTGCATCTTCAGGGAGACGTCAGGACGACGGAATACATAACATTAATACATCAACCCCAGATGTAAAAAAGGTAAAGCTAACCCATTACAGGCCTGGACGGGCCCACAGGGTTCCAGGAGGTTGAGGCTCCCAGATTTCTAGACAATCACCACATGAAAGTGGTAAGGTTGTCAGCCATACGCACCGGCCGCCTTTACCCCCCAGGAAGTATTCCTGGTACTCATTCCTGTTAGAGGCTGAGTCGACCCCAGGGCCATAGTGCGACCGGAAGGATTATGTCAATGAAATCGAACCCGCGACCTTCCGGCTTGTAGCGCAGTACCTCAACCAACTGCGCCACCGCGGCCCCCAATCCCACATGTACAATGTTAAAATAAATAACAGCAAGTATAAATATAATAACATGGTATGCAGTTTTTATTATGCTGACTATTGCACACAGTCTTGTCTCGTGTGCTTCTCCTACATGTTTCGGCTGTTACTTCCAGCCACCTTCAGGGAATCAGCATCAAATGTTTCACACAGCGGTAGTCTATCATGAATGGCAAGTCTGACGTTAATTACTACATAGTCATTAGCACAAGTGTGCGTTTCAAGTTACAGTACAATACAATAAAATAGAGCAATGAATAAAATACAGTAGTTAATAAAATACTGTGGTTGTACATAAAATATCTGTAAAATATATAAAACCTATGCATATGTAAGGTGTATATTGTAAAAACTGGACGAAGAATGTAAAATATCAAGTATACTTATTAGGATTTAGACGCATTCTAAAAAAAGACACAGGCCTGTCACTGAATTCTAACAAAGCACGTGTCAACATCGTACTGACCGCAGTACGCACATTATTTTGTTTGTAACTGCTACTTTACAAATTTTGTATTTTAACATTGTATATGTGAGATTAATGTATTAGCCCTTTAAATACGAAGCGTGTCTGTTTCATATAAGGATTCAGTGCGTACCGCGCTGTAAACACTCTCCACTTCGGTTATAAAAACCAGTCTCTTAATGTTTTATAAGGCAAAAGTTACTGTTTGTTCTGAGATCCGTACAAAACACATAAACGCAATGTGGGCACCACGTAGAATTTTTTAATGTTAACCCTTTAAAGACGAAAGTCTCTGCTTTATATAAGGACTCAGTGCGTACCGCGCAGTAAACACTCCCCACTTCGGTTATAAAAACCAGTTTCTTAATGTTTTATAAGGCAAAAGTTGCTGTTTGTTCTGAGATCCGTACAAAACACATAAACGCAATGTGGGCACCGCGTAGAATTTTTTAATGTTAACCCTGGTGGTACGTAAAGTTACCGCTAGGCTTTAAAAGGTTAATGTTATACACTCCCCTGTATTAACGTCTCCCTGCTTATGGTGATTTGTCGCTCAAACATGTAGCAGAGTTCATGTTTATGTCTAACACATAATGCTATTGTGTGCATATGTTGATGTATAAATTTGACTGCCAGAAAAACGTGCCCTCGAAGAAATATAATGACCTTAGATATTGTAATGATGATGAATCGTGTATTTGTTACAGTAGTATCCATGTTTACTCTCTCCGACACAATCGTTTTGCGGACGCACAAAAAAAATCGCTCTTTTGTAAAGTGCAAGTTACTGACTCAGCGAAATTTCTCACCTACGAGTAAAGTTTATCACCGTAAAATATTCCTCCTTAGGCAAAACGTTTACATCCTCTGCATCATTAGACCGGGTCATGTTTTTATATCATTAAAATTGTTTGTCAACTTCTGTGTCATGTTTGCCGATTATAAAACTGCGTGTTCTCTCTAACTTTCCTGTATTTTGACTCAGCATCACATCGTGATGGCATTATCGGTTTCTGGTTCGCCAGACACTATACGAAATGTACATTAATTCGAAGAGCTGAATGTTGGTCGAAAGCTACAGGGAGGTCCCTTTTTTTGTGTCCCCAACCATAAGAATGATATGAATTCGGCTTGCGTGCGCTTGTTTGCCGACACTGTGACTGACAACCAAGCGATCGGGACAAGCACTTACTGTTGGTGACTTCTTATAAGAAACGCACTTTAAGATGTTCTCAGTAGAAATGTACAAACGGTAAAGTTCAACCTAGAACAAGCCATGAGGGCGCGGAGTGGGAGTAGAGACACAGCTCTACTCTTTCTTTAACCTCGGTGCGAAATAAGGGTGGGTGGTTAACGCCACGCCCCGGCCGCTTTACCCCTGGGAAAGATACCCGGTACCCATCGCACAGGGTGTTGGGTGGGCTGGACGGTTGCGGGAAACATCACACCCACCGGGATTCGATACCCGGACCGTCCAGCCCGTAGCGAGTCGTTATATCGACTGAGATATCCCGGCCCATGACATCCTCAGTATGATAGTGAAATTAATTTAGTTGAACACAGGCAGTCCTTTTTAAATATCCTTCATGGGGAATAAATCCAGCCAAGAATTTGGTTGGAAAAAACTTCATCGTCAAAAATACCGTGTATAAGAAAAATATACAGACTAGGGGAAGTTTCCGAACTACGGACTCAGTGCTAGACAAACATAAAGTACAAAACTTAGTACGGACTAACCCGGTTATAATGACATCGCTTTATACGACACATCGTCTATTGTATTCTGTGGTACCAGTAATTCCTCACTGACAGCCATAAGATTATATTGCTTTGGGATAACAACACCCGTTTATAACGACACAAAACATGCAGTCCCTTTCATGATTTTGTAACAGATTCGACTGTGTTTTCTTTTGACTGAGGCATGGTACATTAACCTTTTAAAGCCTAGCGGTAAATTTACGTACCACCAGGCTTAAAATTAAAAAATTCTACGTGGTGCCCACATTGCGTTTATGTGTTTTGTACGGATCTCAGAACAAACAGCAACTTTTGTCTTATAAGACATTAAAAGACTGGTTTTCATAACCGAAGTGGAGTGTTTACAGCGCGGTACGCGCTGAGTCCTTATACAAAACAGATACGCTTCGTCTTTAAAGGGTTAAACAGGGACGTAAAACGCCGAAACAACAGATGTGTCCTTCTGTCCGTACAGCCCCCAAACCCCTGGAAATTTAAAGCCACCAAACTATTTACAAAAAAGCTGTAAATCCAGCCCGGATTGCAAGAATGTCCAATGACCTTCCGTCCGTCACAAAGACAGGAGAAGAGATCAGAAACAGCGAACGTATCTGACTCATAACTACCGCATCCATGCATACATGATGAAGTAGAGAATGAAATCAGTGCAAGAACTGCCCATTTCTCATCCCACAGCGCTGCATACTATCCAAGTTACCCCAAGCACCCGCCCCCTGACAGCGGGCACAGTGTCAGTCCGTTTGCATACAACTGCATCTCTCAACATCACACAGTTCGCACAACAAATGAACTACCATTACATCCCCGATCTGCGGCCATGCGCACGCATAAACAGAAGATGCGCCTGTCAGCCATGATGCATCATGCGGAGGCTGCAGCAGATACACGAGGCGTCCTGCCTGCCAATGAATCTACCCTCTTCGTGATCTGCCATCAGGGGGATGTGAATTGCTCTTCACAATTCATGAGTCAGTTCTGAACCCTTTGAAGCGAGGTGGTTACTGTATGTACTATCTGCTTCGACATTCACAAACGCTACATTCTTCGTGACGGAATGTGTTTATAAGTGCAGTGAAGTGGAATAGAGGGAAGGTCAGGTGAAATGCGAGTGCATCAGTTCTTGCAGTTATGTAACGCATTACTGTGACTGTGTTACTGTACAGTGTGCTTAAATTTTATTAACATTAATTCATAAAATTTAGGTTAATTGTAATTGTATTTGTATTGTATTTGTACGTGTACTGTATTAGTAATTGTATTTGTATTGTAATTGTGTTTGTAATTTAATTGTATTTGTATTGTATTTGTATTTGTATTGTAATTGTATTTATTGTGTGCAGTATGTCTACTTTATTGTGTTTGCAATTCTGTGCGCTGTGTTTTGTTTGAGTGCGGTGTGTTATTTTGTGTGATGTGTGTTATTGCAGTACCGCTGCCACCGGGTACAAACCCATGTGCAGTCAAAATAATAATAATAATAATAATAATAATAATAATATGTTGCGTAAACTTCTCAGAATGCAAAGCGATTGTAACATAACGGGTATTTGTAAAGTACACGTTTTCTGTGAGGTATGAACTAAATTTCTGAATGTTATTTGGACAGGGTCAGTGTTTCGCAAGGTTGCATGGCTATCAACCAGTATTTAGTGTACAGGCTATGGGATGTGGTACCATTTGGATAAAGTCATACAAACACTGATGATATAAATTATGACAAAACATATTCGTAGCATATATATATATAAACAACCAAAATAATAAAAATTTATAGCCGAAAGTAGGTTCTTCAAAATGTATAATATACTAATAACTAAAAATTTTAGAAAAAAAAAGTAATATTTTACAGTGGCACAGTCACACCATTCGGTAGGAATAAATACAAACAAAAATAAATAAAGCTTCAGCCAAACAGATTGCTACATAAATTGTAAAATATCGTAGAATATATAAATATATTACATTATATCAATAATTTGGAAAGTAACATATATATGTAACAGAAATGGATTACAACGAAACACGTAACATCTCACTTCAAACACACAACACTTATCCAACAAAACGCACACTTATTATTTCTGACATTATAAGTTACAATCACTGTAGACCAGTCCAGCGTGAATCGATCCCCTCCTGGGTTCGTCATCTGAGAATACAATTACACAAATAAAACTAACAATATAAATATAATAACAATATAAAAAAATCACACTTCATTTCTAAAGCGTTTATTTCCCCTGCTACATTACTGAAACCCTTGTACATTCAGATTATTCAAAAGCTCTGCTAAAGTTCTGAAGGTAAAACCTCGAAACTGGACACACACACACACACACACACACACACTATTCAGTCGATCGTCAATCAAACTTTAATCAACGCCTGTATTAAACGCAAATAAACTCCAATTATATCGGTGTAGGAGTTTTGCACATCAAAATAAATCCAATTTAAATTTCACCGTCAGACGCTTTATCTTGTTTGAAATGTCTTTTTAGATTGTATTACCAGTGTTTATTTGAAATGAAAGCGTTGATATCCACCGAATTTGCAACTTTAAACGCAAATTACTCAACACGCTGCCGTCAAACTTCTCACTTTACACGACAGCAGGAAATGTACACAGACGCCCGATCTCATCTGAATATGATCACCACACGTCTGCTAAGCGTCTGACGTCACGTAACGCTTAAGGCGATGTAACACACATTCATGACACAATTTGCTCTCTGGTACAAGAAATAAGTTCAAGTTTCACATTTTCACTAGTTATTCCTAAGGGAAAAATTCATAGACAGGGTTAAAATTAGATTTCGCTCTTCTGCGATGTTACGCAGCTTAGACTGGTAGTTAGTTACGGACGTTTCGGTACAGTCTAACTGTATCATCATCAAAGGCTCAAGCAGTCCAATAATTCTTTTTGGACTGCTTGACTCTTGAAGACAGGGGAGATAGGTTGTCCCGAAACGTCGGTAACTACCAATCTACTCTGCGTAACATCTCAGAAGACCGAAGAACATTTACACCGCTGCGTGAGTCTCAAAATCACGCGATGTTAAAATTACGTACAGAAATTTATGGCGAAATCAGAGGCCGCACCACGAAAAATATGTCAAACATTTTCATAGGTTTACCTTATAGAAGAAATACATAATACGCCAAGCAAAGGACATTAAAATATTTTTTCCCCGTGGCTCGACAGCGCCCAGTGGGCCAGGGCCTCCTCATTGTCGAGGCTTCACGATCACACTCAGACACACCACACTCGGCAGGACCCCTCTCGACGAGCGATCAGCCCGTCGCAGAGACCTCTGTATGACAACACACAACACTCACAATAAACAGACATCCACGCCCCAGGCGGGATTCGAACCCGAAATCCCACAAGCGAGAGGCAGCAGACCCACACCTTAGACCGCGCGGCCACTGGGATCGGCACATTATAGTATTAAGTTCAGTTTTTTCTTATAAAAATTTGTACATACATAGTAATAAGTAAATAATTCTATATATGTTAAATAGAGTTAAAAAGGTAAAGCAGTCCCATTACAGGCCTGGACAGGCCGTGAGGGTTCCAGGAGGTTGAGGCTCCCAGATTTCTAGACAATCGGCACTTGAAGATGGTAACGTTGTCAACCATACGCACCGGCCGCCTTTAGCCCTCAGAAAATATTACTGGTACTCATTTCTGCTAGAGGCTGCGTCGACCCCAGGGCCATAGTGCGACCGGAAGGATTATGCCAATGAAAAACTCCAATGACACCATCGGGAATCGAACCCGCGACCTTCCTGTTTGTAGCGCAGTGCCTCAACCAACTGCGCCACGGCGTGCCCCGTTAAATAAAGTTATATTTATGATTTCACCTGAAATTTCCCTAACATTTTTCAACCAGATTTACCTACGGATAAAACTGCATTATGAGCTGGGTGGATCGAAATTAAATGATGATGATTGTGCACATTCGCTACTGCTCCTTACCTGCTACATCACAACACCTCTAATACACCACTGTAACAGCCTACCGCTCGAATGACTCCATATCTCCCCCTTCAGGAGACAGCAAGTCGCATTACCCCTCTTATAGCCTTACGCAAGGGTCTAGCCTCGCAGGATAACCCCCAAATGGGAGACACATTTCCATATGAACGACACTTAGAAGCAACCGGCCCTAAGCAGGATTCTTGTAAGCCGTTGTAAGCTTCCACTCGGTTTATAATGGCTCAGACACAAGAGAATTCAAGCCCTCATAGACGTTACGTTATTTCGACTAACACATATTACGTTATAGGACTCCTTGACGCTATAAAGACGGAGGCCCTAAGCTCCTACCATACGTCTGGTAACTGCTTACCACTTGACGTAACGTTACATCCGAAACGACTCGAATCCCCATTAGCCCCTCTGTAAGAACCGCAGTGTTTCAACACAGCTAGGCCTAAAGTCTTCACATAGCAAATACTGAACGTAACACTTCAAGATGTCAAGCTGAAGTTCACAAAGTAGAATTTATGAAAGGTGATTAATAAGATTTTTGGTACATAAGTCTGCTAAATACAGGGTGATTCAGTAGGAAAAGTCAATTTTTCGGGACGTGACAGTATCGGTCATTGTGAGAAAAATATTTCATATGAAAATTTGGGAAGTTATGGACTGTCGTAAGACAGACGACAGAATGAATGAATGAATGAATGAATGAATGAATGAATGAATGAATACTGAGTGAATGAAAATGTGTTCAATTCTGAATGATTATCCAGATAGAGCTGTTTGGATCTACAAATAGTAAAGCATTGTGGATGATAATAAAGGGAGACAAGTAAGTTACTTGCTGTTATTTTAATTTTAATTTAATGTTTAAATAAAAAATTGTTGCGCAGAAATTACAAATTTGTTACAGTTCATAACAAATGTCCGAAAATCCCACCGCCAACCTCAAAGCACTTTGCAACTCGTGCGCGAAAGTCGCGTGTTGTTCGTCTGAGTTGATCTTCACGTTTCTTTGCGCGGGCAGCAGCATCCAAAATGCGAGCGAGCAATTCGTCTCGTGTGTCCACCTTTCTTTTGTAAAGTTCGCTCTTCCTCAAACCCCCACAAACAAAAATCCGAAGGGTTTACGTCTGCAGATTCAAACAGCTGTCGCTCGGAAGCCATTCAGAATTAGACACACGTTCATATGAACGTTTTGTCTGACAATGACCGGTACTATCACCTCCAAAAACATTGACCGTTTTGTCTAGAATCACCCTGTTTATTAACACAGGTTCGAGGTTACGCGTGTTGTGGTTTTTCAGCGACGTTGTATTAGCTACTTAAATCGTAGTGCATATACGGCTTTAGTAAACGACGAAAAGAAAACCTATACATCATGAGGCCGTACTGCATATTTTACAGTCTTGTAGCCCTAGCAACAGAGATTTTGGAAAGCGAAATGCAGACATGAAATTCAAAACACGCGCACCCAATATAACGTCATTATATTTCATTTGGAAAATTTTTATTTTGGGCCTCATTATTTCGTTTGTTTTTCTTTCTAACTGATTTTACAGGCACGTGTAAATTTACATAAAGGTAAAGTCCCTTTTAATTGTGACAGCCATATAAAATATAGAAAACGTTTCATTTCGTTTCGTTTCGTTTCGTTTCGTTTCGTTTCGTAGTCCTTCCCTCTTCTACCTGCTTTTCACAGCACGTGTCGAGGTTGTTTATTTTCACTTGATCACACCCAAACACACACCACATTCGGTAGGACTCCTCAGGACGAGGGATCGGCCCGTCGCAGAGACCTCTACCTGACAACACAAACACTCACAAGAGACAAACATCCATGACCCCGGTGGGATTCGAACCCACGATCCCAGCAAGTGTTCGGCCGCAGATCTACACATTAGACCGCGCGGCCACTGGGATAGGCATAGAAGAGGTACTGTCAACAACATACAAAACTTTTAACGTTACGTCAGCTGGTTACCTATAGTTACAACCAGCGTTTATTTAAATGGTTAAACCAACTATTATGATTTATAACATCGTAGCCTGAGAGCCGTTCCAATGATTGAGATCAAATTTTACGCTAAAGGTCCTTTCAAAAATCTGTGGGACAGCCTCAAATTTTATATAAAGGTCGGCGCAACAGAAGGGCTGCTGTAAACTATATAGGTGCCCAAACACGTATTTGTAAGACACGCGAAATTCACGTCAGACCATCCATATGGCTGCCTCCGTCCCGTCTGCACTCTATTATGTACTACTGAGCATCAAAAGTTGGCACCCACAAACTTTAAATCTGAGCCCAGAAAGCGAAGAAGCCAGAGTCGTTACGCGATGTTTACCTACCCCAGCTTGTGTGCTTGAGTGCAGCAACTTGATTCCCATTCTGCCTGACCAACACAGCGAGCACCCGCAGTAGGTGTTACCATTACCAGCCACGTGTTTCACTATTACTGTTGTCATTTTTCAACACAGAGCTAAATGTTCAACTAGCTTTTGACTTGACAAATGCGAATCATCACAGATTCAATACAGAAAGTTTTAAATTCCAACACAAAACTCAAACCGCAATAATACATAAAGCAGCAGAGATTTTGAAATGGCTTATGTCAAATATTTTATCCAATTTTATGTTTTCTTTAAACAAAAAATTCCTTGTAGTACATATAAAGTGTACTGGAACACTAATCACCAACAAATGCACAAAGAGAGTTTTATCATCAATTGTAACACACTCCTACATGTTTCGACCCCGCTGGGTCATCTTCAGGGAGAATTTTCGTTACCGTTACACTGGGGTTGCACTTTACAGTTGAGTGAGAATGTGCTGTTGACTGTGTACTGGAGACGTGAACTCTCCGCGGTCAGGCCGGACCGCGGAGAGTTCACGCTTCCAAAAACAACGCAGTACACAGTCAACAGCGCATTCTTACTCAAAAATAAAGTGCAACCTTAGTGTAACGGTAACGGAAAGTTCTCCCTGAAGATGACCCAACAGGGTCGAAACATGTAGGAGTGTGTTACGATTGATGATAAAACTCTCTTAGTGCATTTGTTGGTGATTAGTGTTTTTGTGTGATATAGTGCACGGACATGGAACACATTAAATTTAAAAGTGTACTGGATCTTTATATACAGTATATCGGGGTCAGACAAGAAGGCTGCCCCTTATACAGCTGTACCACAAAGAAATGCCTACATTTTAACTATCTGACTATTTTACAGCGTGTCCACCATGCACAAAAGTTGTTAGCTTAGAAATCAAGTCAAAATCCGCCCAAACACAACTAAATTCTATTTATTAAACAGAACTACATGTTTCGACCTATTTCAGGTTATCCCCAGGTTCACAATTTTTGTTTACAACATACTGAGGACGGAATAAAGTAAGTCCACAAAATACGACGAAAACTACTAAAATGTTAACACAGTTATGGCCATAATCAGCAAATGATATGTGTGGGCAGAAGTTCTACCGCACTGTTACATACATTTTGCATTACAAATATTTTGTAATGCTGTGTTAGAACGTCTGTCCACACACACTTCCGATTATAGTAATAATAATTATAACCCTTTAAAGACGAAACGTAATCTGCTTTATACAAAGAATTTGTTCGTACCGCGCTGTAAACACTTTCAGCCTCGGTTATAAAAAACGAATGAGTTGCTGATGTTTAATATTTCATTAGTTTTAATCTTACTTATCATGTCTACTGTGCACAACACTTGCTAATTTAATGTTATGCAGTATTGTTTGATTTTTTCCCTGATGATAATTCCTTGGGGATTGAAACAGGTACGAATATTTTATGTGACATTATAATAAAATATCTAAGAAAAATATTGTGCATTTTGTTGGTCTGACTGCTGCGAATTGGCTGCCTACTACACATTGCGTGCGTGTGTGCGTGTGTGTGTGTGTGTGTGTGTGTGTGTGCTTAAGGGACCTGTCAACAACTGTTTTTTACAGCGTCGGTGATAGACGAACGAAAATGTAGCACCGATGGAATGATACTGAGAGGGAAAACCGGAAAACTCAAATAAAACCTGTCCCCGTGCCCCACTCTCCACTCTAAATCTCACATGGACTGACGTTGAATCGAAGCCGGTCCTCCGTGGTGACAGGCCGGTGACTAACGCATCAGTAGTGACATTTAGTCCTTCCAAATGTACTTCAGGGCTCAAAACACGTTGGTTGTTACACGCCTCCACGCGTCTTCACCACAACCATTTCAAGTGTACCCACACAGCGTATTTATGCAGCAATAACCGGCTGGTATTTGTAAGAGAAAAACAGCACATTCGGTGAGTTAACACAAATTTATAAATATTATCTAGATAAATTTCAGACTCAAAGCGTTAATTTTCGCCTTGTAATTATGCTGTACAGTTCTTAGTTCATGTTTTGAAGGTACAATTAACTTACTTTGCGATATTGCTACGGAAATAAGCGACGAAGCGGTACTTGTGTTTGTAACTGGTAATTAACCCTTTAAAGACGAAGCGTATCTGTTTTATATAAGGACTCAGTGCGTACCGCGCTGTAAACACTCTCCACTTCGGTTATAAAAACCAGTCTCTTAATATTTTATAAGGCAAAAGTTGCTGTTTGTTCTGAGATCCGTACAAAACACATAAACGCAATGTGGGCACCACGTAGAATTTTTTAATGTTAAACCTGGTGGTACGTAAAGTTACCGCTAGGCTTTAAAAGGTTAATGTGCATACATGTAGAGTCGAACTCGGTCATAAAGTCATGAAAGGGACTGAATATTTTGTGTCGTTATAAACGAATGTTGTTATAACCGAGGGGTATAATGTTATGATTAACAGTTAGGAATGAATTCGTGCCACAGAATATCTGACGCTATAGGCGAGGTGTCGTATAAACCGGTGTCGTTGAAACCGGGTTCGACTATAATACAATTTGAATAAAATTTGACTATTTGGAAGAGTCCAAATATTTCGCTTATATTCAAATTAATTAATATATATTGTTTGTAATAATTATATATTATTGCACTGCATTATCCAGTTGTATGGCATTAGAGGACGGACTGAATATTAACATTTTAAAGCCTATCGGTAACTTTACATACCACCAGGTCTAACATTAAAAAATTCTACGTGGTGCCCACATTGCGTTTATGTGTTTTGTACGGATCTCAGAACAAACAGCAACTTTTGCCTTATAAAACATTAAGAGATTGGTTTTTATAACCGAAATGGAGAGTGTTTACAGCGCGGTACGCACTGAGTCCTTATATAAAACAGATACGCTTCGTCTTTAAAGGGTTAATGCACTTGACGGTGATTATTAGATTACGAATTATTGCTGATGTCACTAAAATTTCGAAGAATATATTTCTGCTATTAGGGCTGAGTTACAACAGCTGATGATATCTGGAGACAGTTCGGGTTAGAGACTATTCTTTACAAATCACGCACAACCTGATGGTTTCAAAGCGGTAAGATAAACTCAGGCCCACACACAGCAGTCCCGTGTGCAGCCAAATCACAGCAGCGTCATTTGTCAAATGAACGTTATCAAGACTTGACTTCAGTACTTTCACTGCCAAGAACTGATAAAGCATCAGAGACAGCCAAGAAGGAATTAGAAGAAAAATATTTATGGCAAGGGGAAAAGACGGAATCGTGTGTACGAAAATCACAATAATTTGTTAAAATTCTCAAAATACATTCAGATTGTTACCGCCTTTCCGGTGGATCTCTTAAGACCGCACTTCAAGTGCTAACGTTATTGAGATGATACGGCTGGAGGTAACAATATTAAAAATCTCCCAAAATGCAACGCCCTGTAGTTTGGTTAAAAAGCAAATTTGTAGTGATCTATGTACTTGCTTCTTCCTACTTAAAAAGTGGAATTCACTGCTCGGATTACATAGCGTCAAATAGCTTCACAAGTTAAAGGGTTCGTAAGGGTACTATTGTGTCCTAATTCCAGATACTATTTCGGAATGTGCCTAGAAGGACTGAGGAAAGCCAAAGCCTCAGTAAGGCCAGAAAGTCTCAGAGTCGAAGTTTGAATATCCTGTACTCGTATCTTCAAGATAAAGCAAAGATATTACCCACCCAACTGCGACATTGTGTTGGATGTGGCTACGCAACAGAATTTTCAGAGCAACTGCCTGTCGAACCACAAGACAAATGTGACTTTCATTAACACCGTATGCAACCTGAATTATATTTAAAGACCCAGCCCGTACCGCGCAGTAAACACACTCCGTCTCGGTTATAAAAACCAGTCAGTTAATGCTGTATAGGGAAATAATCGCTGTTTGTTCTGAGATCCACACAGAACACATAAATACACTGTGTGGGCAGAACGTAGCAATGTTGAATGTTAAACCTTGTGGTACACACAGTAACTATTTAAAAGACTCAGTCCGTACCGCGCAGTAAACACGCTCCGTCTCGGTTATAAAAACCAGTCAGTTAATGCTGTATAGGGAAATAATCGCTGTTTGTTCTGAGATCCACACAGAACACATAAATACACTGTGGGGGCAGAACGCAGCAATGTTGAATGTTAAACCTGGTGGTACATACAGTAACTATTTAAAAGACCCAGTCCGTACCGCGCAGTAAACACGCTCCGTCTCGGTTATAAAAACCAGTCAGTTAATGCTGTATAGGGAAATAATCGCTGTTTGTTCTCAGATCCACACAAAACACATAAACACACTGTGTGGGCAGAACGTACTAAACAAATAGCATCAAGACGAACGACGTGTAATCACCGCCAGTATTCTAATAATTAGAAGTTATTTACTTTCAAGTAAGAGGCCAATCGATGCTACCCGCAACTCACCTAAAGTCGCCTGTCGCGAATGAAGCACTACTTCTTAGTACACTACAGGTCGCGGGTCCATATCTCGACTATGACATCGCGTATTTTGACTTAATTCTTAGTTGTCACCCCCCAGTCCTTCCAGGAAAATATTTGCACCGATACCTTAAGTAAGGTCACTACAACTACAGACATTTCCAATTTATTTTGTAGTTATGCTGCGATTAATAACATAATTAATAGAATATGTAATTAATAATAATTCTGCTTAGGAAAGCCTTGAACCTTAATCCTATTATTACGCTACATCGTGTCCAACGCTTTGGGCACGAAACCCAAATGAGAAAAAAATTTTTCCGGGTCACATTAAAAATAGCACCTGCGTTCTTTACTTGCGTACCATCAAAACTAACACCTTGTCGTCAGTAGTGCCAACATGGGGGCAGTAAAACTTATATGACACTGCGCTAAAAGCCGGAAGGTCGCGGGTTCGATTCCCGATGAAGACATTGTGATTTTTCATTGACATAACCCTTCCGGCCGCACTATGGCCCTGGGGTCTACTCAGCCTTTAACAGAAAAGAGTACCAGGAATATTTCCTGGGAGGTAAAGACGGCCAGTGCATAGGGCTGACAACCTTCATGTGATGATTGTCTTTAAATCTGGGTGCCTCAAGGTCCTGGATCCCTAAGGGCCTGTCCAGACCTGTACAGGGATGGCTTTAAAAACTTATTTGAAATTTATCTGAGAATTTTAAATTAAGCTTAGAAAATTTGTAAGTAATCTTAGCTAATGAGTTCTAATTTGAGTCTCTTTTACCATAAATCCTGAGTAAAACGAACCCAGCACACGTAAGTAAATTAATTTGCGTTTCATTTGCCAAGCATGCGGACAGTTACTTTTATGTGAAGTGCACATTATGCTTATAGTTTGTCATGAGAAGCGTGCTTTACTGTCAATAAGACAACATATTTCTGAAGAACAGTTTTGTGTGAATATTGATACAATTATGTTGCGGTGAGTTTCGTGCCCTGTCATTTAGAATATCAGGAAACGGATCACGGGCCACACCGCTAATGTAGAAGGGCCACATTTCGCTTGCCGCTGGGCTACGTGTTAGTTACAAAGCTGAACGTAACGTTGTACCTGAAAACGACAAGAAGGCATATTGGGGAGTAGAGTTATATCTCCACGCATTCGTAAACGCAGCACTGAAACCGGAGGGGCCAATTTGCGGGGGGGGGGGGGGACGTTAAAAGAATTCGTACATTTAAGCCTTTAAAGACGGAACTTATCTGTTTTATATAAGGACTCAGCGCCTACCGCGCTGTAAACACTCTCCACTTCGGTTATAAAAACCAGTCTCTTAATGTTTTATAAGGCAAAAGTTGCTGTTTGTTCTGAGATCCGTACAAAACACATAAACGCATTGTGGGCACCACGTAGAATTTTTTAATGTTAAACCTGGTGGTACGTAAAGTTACCGCTAGGCTTTAAAAGGTTATAAAAAGTCTTGCATATGGGTTGTAAGTTTTGTGATGTTTAAAATTGGAGCAGGATTAGGTGTGGTGAAGGTGTAAGATTGATATTGCAGGATGGCAGAACCGAGACTGGGGTGTTGAAGTCGTGGTCAGCAGGGGACAAAACCTCGTCGACTATTCCAATCTAATCACGTTGCCTGTTACTTCCTTCATCGTCGTCCCGTTCCAGTTGATCAAGCAGATCGGCGACGAAAAGGGTATTCGGCGGTCACTTGATTACTTGCCTGATTATCTGGTTCATTAGCTCGACTCGGCTCCATCGGCCAGTGCTACATGCCCCCCCCCCCTCCACACCAAACCTCTTCTGCAGTGCTCGAACGTTCGAAGGCACTGAAGCTTCCGAAACAGAACTGCACCCCCCCCCCGCACCCCCAACCTTCAGGGCGCTTAATTACACCTGCCCTCCTCTTCTTACACGTCAATTCTCCTCTTTCATGATGTCATGTGAGGATCTACAGCGATACGTGAGCAATCTTGGGTCAGTAACTTCTCCTCTTCGCCTTAATACGTTCTCTTGCGACGACTAACAACCCAACACACACGTTGGTAGAGAATTCATGACGTCATAATCACAGATAACCCCCACCTGCCAAATAGCGTCTTCAGACCACAGGTAGATTTACTCAGACCCTGCATATTTCCTTCTTAAAACTGGAAACTTGAAATAGAGTGCCTATCAGACACGCCACGTGGAAGAACCAGCCGGGTACTGCTAACACCCATGTGACATCAGAGCAGCTTTTCCCAAAATTCCTTTGGTCACAGGGCACTTTTAGCTCGATAAATATTTAAGGAACGCATTCGTTTTGTGGTTCCTCATTTATCAGAGAGAAGTCAGTGCAATGAGATTTGTTAGTAACCGAAAGAAAGATTCTTATAAAAACTCTTATACGAACAGAATCTTAAACTTTTAAAGCCTAGCAGTAACTTTACGTACCACCAGGTTTAACATTAAAAAATTCTACGTGGTGCCCACATTGCGTTTATGTGTTTTGTACGGATTTCAGAACAAGCAGCGACTTTTGCCTTATAAAACATTGAGAGACTGGTTTTTATAACTGGACAGTGTTTACAGCGCGGTACGCACAGAGTCCTTACATAAAACAGATACATTCCGTCTTTAAAAGGTTAAACTATGATCAAATATGCTGAATTCAAATTTACAAAAAAATCTACGATTTTTTTGGTACACGGAACACTTATTCACATTTCGCGGAAAACCTGTGTTCAGCGGAAAACTGTTTGGGAAACGACATATTAGAGACACACTTACAGAGCACGGAAAAAACTTGGCTAACGTTTATTTTGCTCGCAACATATTCCTGAAAATTCTAAAGTACTGATATGATACAAAAGCAAAGTAAAAGACACTCTACTTTGGTACAGAAATAACTCTACTCCAAAACTGAATAAAAGTTTTGTTAAACAGCTTCTCATTACACTGAAATACAATAAAACATCTGAATAG
Organism: Coptotermes formosanus; assembly: GCA_013340265.1. Lineage (NCBI taxonomy): Eukaryota > Metazoa > Arthropoda > Insecta > Blattodea > Rhinotermitidae > Coptotermes > Coptotermes formosanus. Next base: position 316,690 of record BLKM01000917.1, read on the forward strand.
AATACAAACCGAGTAATTATTGAAACTAAAACATTTTGCTTTTATTCAATAAACGCAGGGTGTGTCACCGCACTGGTTGAATACACGCGCAATACGCGTGACGCCAGATTTAATTGACTGTGAAACGAATGTTGGCAACATTACATAACCATTGCTTCTGTTGCAAAGAAACCAGCACAGCCCCCGTCGTAAATTCTTTAGCTCTCATGCGAAAGGGAATAACGATTGTTTCTTGCGCATTAACTCTTTAAAACACAGTGATTACTACACGCACCACTTGTTTAACCTTTTAAAGCCTAGCGGTAACTTTACATACGACCAGGTTTAACATTAAAAAATTCTACGTGGTGCCCACATTGCGTTTATGTGTTTTGTACGGATCTCAGAACAAACAGCAACTTTTGCCTTATAAAACATTAAGAGACCGGTTTTTATAACCGAAGTGGAGAGTGTTTACAGCGCGATACGCACTGAGTCCTTATATAAAACAGATCCGCTTCGTCTTTAAAGGGTTAACATTCAAAGACTGCGTATTAGCCATAGTGTATGTTTGTTCCTTATCATTCTCAGAACAAACGGTGCCTTCAAACGGACTGATCTATTGTCTTAACAAAATTCTTCTCATGCGTGAAGCAGCGTAACAAACAAGCGTGAAAGTCACGCCACACTAACATCACAAGGCATCAAATTGTGGCAGCGGATAGAATGGCCTAGGGGAAGTACATTAAATACGGCTTGACGTCCTGTGTTATCACTTCAACTTTAATTTAATTGCAGGCGAAGCATCGAATCACACTGCTTCATCGTCGACTGGGTTCTGCATTCATTATAACCAGTGTTACCAACATGACCTTCCTTGACTGGCTACAGTCTTCATTCTTGCTACAAACTCACAGCACATTACGACAAGGAAGGCGATGTACGTTTAAACGCAGCATCAAGGCGCGTTCGCGTAACCATTTTTGCCATGGAAAAGCAATAAGTCTTACACGTTCTGCGTGTCTGTCTGCAACCTTAGTTATCCAGCATGCAAAGCGCATGCGCCGTATTATATTGTCATCTGTGGCCTGTCTGGCTTTAACATATTTTTCCACTTTATCACATAAAGGCACGATTTTCGGAGAAAGGTTATTGAGCATAAAATGTGTGTTTTGAATTTCTCTACAATATTTTTCCGAAACATTTCTCATTCTAAGGAGAGTCCAGTGAAATATTATCTAAATGTACACAGGTCCTCATGTAAAGCAACCGCTATTCTTGTCGGAATTTAATCAAAATTGAATTTTCAAGACAGATTGAAATACCAAATTTTATGAAAATCCGGCCAATGACAGCTGAGTTGTTCCATGCGGAGAGAAAAACAGACATGGCGAAGCTAAGAGTCGCTTTTCGAAATCTTTCGAACGTGCCTAAAAAGTCCCAAAACTCACAGAAACAGCAACGAAATGGCACATTTTGTAAGTATAAAACACAATTTGTTTTGTAATATTAATCGATACCTTTGATAAGGTTCAATGGTAGGCTCTGATGAACGCGGTAATGAAGCTTCGATTTACATAAGAAAGTTCGCCAGTTGAGGGAGGGACTGTTGATCTTCCGTACAGACTTTTCTAATGCCACTGAATTAACCTTTTAAAGCCTAGCGGTAACTTTACGTACCGCCAGGTTTAATATTAAAAAATTCTACGTGGTGCCCACATTGCGTTTATGTGTTTTGTACGGATCTCGGAACAAACAGCAACTTTTGCCTTATAAAACATTAACAGACTGGTTTTTATAACCGAAGTGTAGAGTGTTTACAGCGCGGTACGCACTGAGTCCTTATATAAAACAGATACGCTTCGTCTTTAAAGGGTTAATCCCTACCTTACACGATTTATAAATTATATGGTGTTCTAAAACAAACATCCAGTCCAGTACGAACATACAAAAGCGTCAAATGGGCAACACTGTAATTTGTATCATTTTAACCACCTTATACTCTAAAAGGCAAAATATATCAGGTTTCACATGTTTTGGTGTAGACTACGCCATCTTCAGAGGAAGCTATATTAGAACACTTTGAAACAACTGAAGAAAGGGTTTTTGTTCAGTGGTTCCAAAGCGTTCTAATATAGCTTCCCCTGAAGATGGTGTAACCTACACCGAAACATGTCGGGAATTATATGAAACCTGATATATTGTGTTTTTTTTTGTGTGTACGAGTAGGTTAAAATAATACAAATTAGATTTACACGTGCACGGTATGGACAACTTCAAATTTGGGCAAGAGTGTTGTTCACAAAATAAGTATGGATAATAACGAGATAGTATTTTTAAAAGGTCAAAATTGGCGAAACTTAATATACAAAACTGGGACTAAAATTCTCCAGTTCGCTAAACTCTTCCTGGAACCCAGCTGGCACAACAGCACTTATTCAAACTCGAAGGCTTTTGACTTTTTAATAACTTAATGAAAATACGGCGCAGGGTCTTGGTTATCTCACACTAATGAAATCACACAGTACTGGCAAACACTCAAAATGCGGTGATCAATGTACTCAAAATTTTGCGCTGAAATGTTGCAACTGCCACAGTTTATTCTTCACTAGGTTACGCTGATGTTTCACTATGGCGCTAAACAAATTCACGAAATGGTCACCAGATCTGAAGTGCACCCAGAGTTTTTCATTGGTGGGATTGGGAACACCCTGAGGCTATACATAATTTATGTCTGATTTCAAAACTTATGTTATAAAAATCATCTCATGACTGTAACTGTAACATAACACTGTTGGCAACTCAATTTACATACACACAAATATAACCACATGTTCCGCGCGAAACTCACCTAATTTAAAACAAAATGTCTAATCTTGTTGTTTCATTTGGTTATGTCTAAGTCATTCTAAGTTTTAAATTATATTTTTAAAAATTCTAGTTTACTTATCAGCTGATTTTGGCTGAAGTGTGAATCACGTAAAGTGTTTGATATCGTGTCCACAAAATGTGTGTTTTTTAACTTCTAGTACTCCATACCGTGTACGTACGGTAGAAAAATATATATTTATACGTTTTTTTAAAATTTCGATTTGGGGGATCAGCAGCCAAGCAGCCACCGCCGGCCCCCCCC
>BLKM01000917.1:319893-344828 GCA_013340265.1 Coptotermes formosanus
TTAAAATTTTTTTTTGGGGTTTCCAGCCCCCCTTCCCCCCCCCCCCCCCCCCCCCCCCCCCCCCCCCGCTTTCGGTGTGCTCTTGCCAAGTGTTTTAAGTTAATGCTTTGGTTAAGATTTCGCTACAATAAGACACGTACACCCGTTATTATTTCATGGCATGACGTTAGTGTTTTGGTTCCGGTTTGTTCTGGCACAACTGATTCAACCAATTAACATTTTAACGCCACATTTAGGAATAATTACGCTATCACTGGATTTGTCACAGTGTTTTGAATGTTGCCCCTTTTGACATTCAAGTCACAGGGCAAAACAACTGATGCCAGTTCCTATATACATAGTTAAAAACGACCACTGCACATTACAGGCAGTATAGTGTCGTTACAGTCAAATGTTCCCTTACAACATGACATGGAACTTTCAACCAACCCCACGATTACTTTCACCCACGAGTAGCACGTCTGCTATCGCTGAATCAATAACACGGAAGGCAATAAAATAAAGACCGTCAAGCAGGGTAGCCAATTAGGATCCAGTACCTTCCTCACATATACCATTTCATAGGATGAATACTTCTTGGGGTTTGTGCTAGAGTTAAAATCACGTGATATATAGAAACAAATTAACGTGATCCGTTCTAATTTTTCGCACTTTCAGTTTGGGATAACGCCAGACGACCAGCCCAGCATGAAGCAACGTAACATACCATATCCCCCCTACTCTACGCCCCTCACCTTGGCCTTCATGCCTCTTGAAACCTGTTTCCACACACAGCAAGTTTCGTAGCCTCTGGCAAAATGACCGGTAGCAGAGTAGCCATATTGGATTTTCACCTGGACCCAGTGTGGACGTTTCATGTCTATGTCGCTGTCGTGGCTACTGGCAGCAGCGAGAGGGTGGCCAGTCTTACATCTACACATGACAGCTGTACTTACATTGGGTTGGTCGAGTTCCAAAATATATCCGGCAACCTCATGCACGTCGCTTCTCTTGGAAATGCTTCCATCACAGCAAGTAACAGCAGAAACAAAACGAACCAAGGCATGTTTACCGAACGACACGAACAAATTGAAGACTTCTCGAATCACCACTCAAATATATGTATGGTACGCCTCTCGGCGACACTCAAAACAAGAGCCTTATTTATTGCTTTAACTCACTTAACACTGACATTGACCGATGTGTTTACTAATTCCTATTTATTTCTTTCCACTTCTCTGCTAGATACACGATCTTCACCGAACACTTCAGGATATCGCGTCAGCTTGCAGGGAAATCCTCGGATACCGGACTCGATTTCGACTGTAATAACCTCAATATGCACACGGCAGCAGCGTCGCTACGAGAGTAACACCACACCGCACCACCTCACGGGCCTCAGAGCCGAGTTCTGGCGATTCTTGCCGATCGCACCTTCAGTGCAGCCCGTCCGGAGCGTGCGTGCTGGTCGGCTACGAAAGCGCCGCGGTACGGCACGTTTGGAATCTAATTGTTGTACGTTTGACCAATCCAACCCCACTCATGTGCAAAATTACTTGTTTAAAAAATTGCGGATATCATACAAACAAACAAACAAACAAAACAAAACTACTTGCAGCGAGACTGTCCTAATTGTCTTTAACCAACCTCCTGCATGTTTTGGCCCAGCTGAGCCATTGTAAAGGAGTTTCCAATAGTAGAATCAGACATGTATAAAATTTTAACAGCTATACATATAAAATGTAAAAGTAGCTTGCAGGTTGACTAGAAATAACGGTTATCATTTTAATAATTACACTGCCTATAGTCTTAGGGATAAAGTACCGCTATTTGTTACAAATTTTGTTTGGACACTGTGGCAGCATAAATAATCGCTCTAATGTACAGTACATACTGTATATATAATTTTGAATATGCAAAGTTTTGTACACTTATGTGTTACAAATACAGTCCTGGGTAAAATTTGTTGTGTCCGAACACCTAAAAGAGCGTTCTAATAATAATAATAATAATGTCCACACTATAGGTACAAACCAGCAAACGTGCTGGAGAATGACAACTTCAAACTGTACTGGAATCGCAGCATTATTACGGACAGAACAATACCTTCCAACCGACCTGACATAACTCTCACAAACAAGAAAACAAAAAATACCTTCCTAATAGACATAGCTATTCCAAATACACACAATCTCGCCAAAACAATAACCGAAAAACAAAACAAATACCAGGAACTGGCGAACGAAATACGTGATATGTGGAAGCAGGATGCAGTACAAGTGGTCCCGATAGTAATTTCAGCCACGGGAATAATTCCAAAGTCACTGTCACAAAGTTTAAAGAGACTTAACCGGCACCCAAACACATATATAGAGATGCAAACAGTGGTAATTGTTGGCACATGTTCAATTGTAAGAAATTTCCTAAATTACACATAAGACCACCGAGCCTAATCCTGTTGATGATACATCCCAGGATAGGTGAATATTTCCCAGCTAAAGCTGAGAAGTGAGAAATTCGGATGATAATAATAATAACAATAATAATAAATATATACACCTGTGCATCACTTGCAGAGAAGTCTAGAGTTTGTTTACAAAGGACGTCCAGCTTGACCCTGCGTGCTTAATACGATGAAAGGGTAGACAGCTAAAGGGCATCTCTAGATATATTCTAGGTCATGACAAAACTGAATTTAAGATGGTCAAACGTGTAATATGAGTAATGAAACTTTCGCATTTCGAATACACTCCATGCGAGTTCAGAGATGAATTTCAGTGCACGATGCAAGTTCAGTCGAACACTTTTACATTACTCTGCGTACGGTAATTGTAATTACATTCATTAGCTGCAATACAATATTTAGCATATATAATGCTTTAAATACATGTTTTATATTTTTTTTCCGTGTTGTGAAAACACTGGGGGGGAAACGGATTATTGTGCCTAATTGCTTGGAATGCACCTATGGGGAAACATTCCATTCAGAAAGAACAAAAAAATTCTCTATACAGCACATGCACTGAAAACCGAATTCACATACAATTACCAAATAAAACACTGTATAAAAATGATTTAATTAGTCGATATATACGCCTGTCCCTCAGGATGTTCACATTAGTAACAACGGGGGGATTCATTACGTTAGATTAAATGGATGACCATTTAACGACGCCTTCACATGGATAATCTTCAACATATTTTGCCTTCCCTTCCGTACGACTACGTTGCAGCAGACTCAGTGCTTACTTGTGCCTTATGTTAGTGCCGTCTCAATAAGTGTCACCAAGTGACAGTGTTAACCTTTTAAAGCCTAGCGGTAACTTTACGAACCACCAGGTTTAACATTAAAAAATTCTGCGTGGTGTCCACATTGCGTTTATGTGTTTTGTACGGATCTCAGAACAAACAGTAACTTTTGCCTTATAAAACATTAAGAGACTGGTTTTTATAACCGAAGTGGAGAGTGTTTACAGCGCGGTACGCACTGAGTCCTTATATAAAACAGATAGGCTTCATCTTAAAAGGTTAAAAAATTCTACGTGGTGCCCACATTGCTTTTATGTGTTTTGTACGGATCTCAGAACAAACAGCAACTTTTGCCTTATAAAACATTAAGAGACTGGTTTTTATAACCGAAGTGGAGAGTGTTTACAACGCGGTACGCACTGAGTCCTTATATAAAACAGATACGCTTCATCTTAAAGGGTTAAAAAATTCTACGTGGTGCCCACATTGCGTTTATGTGTTTTGTACGGATCTCAGAACCAACAGCAACTTTTGCCTTATAAAACATTAAGAGACTGGTTTTTATAACCGAAGTGGAGAGTGTTTACAACGCGGTACGCACTGAGTCCTTATATAAAACAGATACGCTTCATCTTAAAGGGTTAAAAAATTCTACGTGGTGCCCACATTGCGTTTATGTGTTTTGTACGGATCTCAGAACAAACAGCAACTTTTGCCTTATAAAACATTAAGAGACTGGTTTTTATAACCGAAGTGGAGAGTGTTTACAGCGCGGTACGCACTGAGTCCTTATGTAAAACAGATAGGCTTCATCTTAAAGGTTTAAAAAATTCTACGTGGTGCCCACATTGCGTTTATGTGTTTTGCACGGATCTCAGAACAAACAGCAACTTTTGCCTTATAAAACATTAAGAGACCGGTTTTTATAACTGAAGTGGAGAGTGTTTACAGCGCGGTAGGCACTGAGTCCTTATATAAAACAGATACGCTTCGTCTTTAAAGGGTTAATACAGCTAGAACCTTACAGTGACAGAAGACACGTAAGGCTCAGTCTACTTTGTCTTGACATTATTTGTGGTTGTGACTATTTTCTAGGCCGATCCCAGTGGCCGCGCGGTCTAAGGCGTAGGTCTGCGGCCGAGCGCTTGCTGGGATCGTGGGTTCGAATCCCACCGGGGGCATGGATGTTTGTCTTGTACAGTGTTTGTGTTGTCAGGTAGAGGTCTCTGCGACGGGCCGATCCCTCGTCCAGAGGAGTCCTAGCGACTGTGGTGTGTGTCTGAGTGTGATCAAGCGGAAATAAAAACCCTCTACACCTGCTGTGAACAGGTAGAAGAGGGAAGGACTACGAAAAGAAACTATTTTCCAGTCCCAGTTTCAATAGGCGTCCCTTCTAACGACAGCGCCCCTAATAAATCTGCTGCTTGCCATAAAAGTTTAATATTACATTCTACTAATACCAGTGCGTACCCCACACACTTGCATATGCACAAATACACATACTAACTTACGTACGTTCATATATTTACAACTACATAAGGTTTCATTCTTACGTGTATATACTCGTACCTACACAGATGGAGGGTGAATTGTTTAACAAAAAATGGTTACACATAGATGAAGAAATAAGGTAAAAGAAATGACTGTTTTTACTAAGGTTACAGAATTGAGAAATTTAGGTTAATACAGCATTGGAAATTTTAGGCAAACTTTATAAAAAAAGAAAGGGAAATTGAAAAATCAGATAGAAAACCCTGTACAGAATTTGGAATAGGAAGCATATGAAGTGCTGTAAACCGAGTGCTTCATTGTGTGCAGTAACGTAGATCAGAATACAGCCTTTTGTATACAGATAAACAGTATAAGATGCAACGACACACTTTAGTAAATCAACACATTTTATTTGTACTGATAAAAGCCTGGTGTTAGCCGTCGCAGCCATATAAATGTATTAAAACCGAACAAATAAATTTAATTCGATATACCTGTATACAAACCACAATACATACATACATATATACATACACACACACACTCACACACACACATGTAGGTTCTAACAAACCTTCACGACTTATCTAATGATTTCACAGAGCAGCTATACAACGTAAAATTTAATTGTAAATATACGGACGGCGTTATTCTATTGACAACGATATCATTTATGTTTAATGTGTGGAAGTGTATATATTTGTATGCCACTCTGTGGCCGTCTGTACATCCAGCAGCTGTCACATATGTTGCAACCGTCCTCTGGTACCGTCCGGTTAGAGTTCTGCTCATGCCTAGAGTACGTGGTAGACAGAGGGCGTTCTTTACACTCCATAAGCCCTGATCTTTTGAAAAAATTTTTTACGCTTGAAATATTCATTTTTGGTAATTAAGTCTTCCACAGATGAGAAGTGAGCAGAAAATACGTAATAAGAAAGAAAAAACATAAGCCCGGCGCACTGTCCGATTGATGAAAGCAAGTCAGCATTATTCGTGTTTGTTTTAAGAATATTTCAAAAATTCCTGCGCCATCAAAATGAGTTTCAATTGGAGAGGAATAACGCCTCTCTAGAAGTAGATGGAATATCTGAGAGTCTAGCCTAAGCTTCTAGAAGCTGTTACATCAGTTTCTGCTGTGCTTGAAACGTTCCATCAATCATGCTAAGCGAAAAACTGGAAAAAAAAAACTGGAAAAAAAAAGGAAAGCCTTCCTTATCCAAAACGGCCACACCAAGCATTCAGAGAATTTGGAGTCTGTAGAGGGACGTCGTGTAGAGTCAGAGTGTCACGCTGCTAGGAGATACGGCCGTCAGATGCCGCCACTTGAAAGTCTTTAGAAATATTCTACAAGCAAGCAATCAATAAATGGCTCCGATCCAATCCAGGCCAATGTGTCACTCAGTTCTAAGTGACTTGTTTGCTCTCGCAAGCATAAAACAAACCAGCAAATGAGTTTCCAGTAACCGGACTACGGCATGTTTACCAAATTCAGTTTTCAGAAAAATGACTTCATTTATTGTCGAAATATCTACGAAGCTAATCACAACCGTAATGGACAGGACGCTGTAATACTGAAAATCAGTCTGCAGCTGATTAACAGAAAGGAGCCGGAAGTAAAGAATCTATTTTAAAAAATCTTCGTCCTACTACCCAAGTCACAACAGGCACATATACGGCAAAAATTTTATATCCCAGTTGAAAATACAGAGTGGTGCAGGAATGGCTTTATAGAAGCAAAGTGTTAATTGAATTCTGCAAGGACACTGACAGGTGTGAAATTTTAACGACCTTGCCAAATCGTGCAAAATTCGCAAGGAGAAAATGTCGTCATTGAATCACTAGCAAACGAGAAGACAACGATGAAATGATCGTATGTACAGACTTTCTGTTGTTAAACATCGAATGTCAGGTGGTTTTTGCGACACTCTATATATCGTCCCTTTCGTGGTCTACAGGACATCAGTGTCGGGCGTTTTCTGCGTCATAGTACAGCCCCATCTGTGTGTATCCATGTTAGGATAAACTGTTAATTTCGCTACGTGTTTCGACAGTTACTGGCATATTTAATTGTAGCATAGCCAAATATGGAATTGCATATTTTATGTTGTATACAGCGTGCATTTTATCATAAGTCTAAAGCCAACCAACAGAAACACATAACTGAGACATAAACACCAACTAATGCACAAAAATATATAATCTTTACTGCTAAAAACTCCTACATGTTTCGACCCTGCTGGGCCATCTTCAGGGAGAATAGTCTTGATACACTGATTGCGTTTATACAGTTAAGTGTGAATGTTCCCCCCGGGGCATTTCGTATGATAGAGTGCACGGACATGGAACATATTAAATTACTGGGAAGTGTATTTCAACCCCTAATTGTGTCTCATAAATTGAAAAACTTCCTTTTGATTTATCCTTCTAATGTTCTGCCAATTTCTTTAGCGGTTTTATTTGTCCCCCTTCAAAACAAGAGGCCCCTTTTAACCAATACGAGCACAGTTTGCCACTCAGTACCTGATCATGGTCTGAAATTTAGGCACAAGTAAATGCTTGGCATTTCTACGTCTCCTGAAATAAATCTAAAGCAACGCACACGTTACTTTACGTTCCCTAAATCATAGCTTTACGTAAACTAGTTCTCGCAAAGTTTAAAACAAACACTGCCTTCAGACTTGTTAAGCGTTTCAGTATAGATGGGAGGTTTTTTTACACTAACTAACTAACTAACTAACTAACTAACTAACTAACTAACTAACTAACTGACTGACTGACTGACTGACTGACTCCATGGAGAAGAGGCCTTCTTGATAAACTAACAGTTTCTCAGCTAGTCATGAAATTCCCCGCATTTTATGGAAACCGGAGGTTCATTACCGCATTCACAAGAGCCCGCCACCTGTTCCTATACAGAGGCAGCTTAATCCAGTCCATGCCCGCATCCCACGTTTTCAAGATCCATTTTAATATTATCATCCCCTCTCCGCCTGGGTTTCCCAAGTGGTCGCCTTCCCTCAGGTCTCCCCACCAAAATCCTGTATGCACCTTTCTTTTCCCCCACACGTGCTGCATGCCCTTCCCATCTCATTCTTCTCGATTTGGTTACCCGAATAATATTTGGTGACGAGTACAGGTCATTAAGTTCCTCGTTATGTAGTCTTCTCCACCCCCCGTCGCCCAGCCCCCCCGTCGCCCCGCCCCCCTCAGCACCCTATTCCGTTTTGTCAGACAAACACTTCAAACAAATATACCTTGCGTTGCTAACTTTCCTCCCTAAAAATGTTCAGGTTTTACTGTACTGGTAAGCTACTACGTTTCCACATATTCCCTGATATAACCGAGGCGTTTTTTACAGCTTGGGACGAGCTTTTCTACTCCTTTCGATATTATTCATTGTCGCCTTTTATCAGCCATCGTGTCACAACCGTTTCCATGACGCGATATTCCATGGCACGGTATTCAATGACGCGATATTCCATGGCACGGTATTCAATGAGGCGATATTCCATGGCACGGTATTCCATGACGCGATATTCCATGGCACGGTATTCCATGGCGCGATATCCCATGGCACGGTATTCCATGACGCGATATTCCATGGCGCGATATTGTTTAAATCTGAGGCCGCCAAGATTTTGTTTCAACACGGCAAAGGCATGATAATCGCTCAGAGAATGATTTTCATGAAATAACCACAATCATTGTCTGGCCTGCAGTCACAGAAATGTATTTCATACAAACTTATTTTCGTATCGAAACTTGTATTTTGTTTCTGGAGTTAAAATCCTTGCACATCCTTGCACTATATTCCAAAACACATATACTGTCCCACCCTGACCGGGTCTGTGGGCTGTCCCAAGAACCTGCATGTTTCACCCGGAAGCCAGCAATTGGTTATGTCTGCAGGACACAGACCGAGAGGCGGCTGTAGTTATGGTGACGGTTTTGTGTTCCAGCTCAACAGATCGCAACAGTCAATTAATCATGCCCATATTCGGTCACGCGAAAATGCAGGCCTATACAGTACCACATGTTGGTTACAGAAATAATCACATGTATTTAAATACACAGACAACAGCGAACTGCGTGCGAAATTTTGCATCATGTACAGCATTAACATATATGTACTGTTTACCCTGTGTTTATGCAGCCCGGTGAGCTTCCAGTTTCTTTCGAATTCTTTCTAGCGCTCCAGAATTTACTTCGTTCACACACTTTCGGCTATACAGGTATATATATATATACAGGTTATATAGAGGTATATATATACAGGTATACCTACACAGGTATATATACAGGTATACATACACAGGTATATATACAGGTATAAATACACAGGTATATACACAGGTATACATACACAGATATATATACAGGTATGCATACGCAGGTATATATGCAGGTATACATATAGAGGTATATATACAGGTATATATAGGTTTATATATACAGGTATATATCTATACAGGTATATATACAGGTATACATATAGAGGTATATATACAGGTATACATGTAAGGTATATATAGAGGTATCTATACAGGTACACATATAGAGTATATATACAGTTATATATAGGTTTATATATACAGGTATATATCTATAGAGGTATATATCTATACAGGTATATATAGAGGTACACATATAGAGGTGTATATAGGTATATATATAACACAAGCATGATTATATTGTTATAATAATTATATATAATTACAGTCTAAACACCCCCCCCCCCGCCCCCGACATAAAGCCTGTAGAATTCAGTTCTTTTTCAGAAATACGTAGCAGCATACTGTCTAGAAATGCAATTTATCCTATTGCTGTTAGCAATATCAGTTCAAATAGCTAACACAGTGTTTCCCTTCTGGCTACTAAAAATAACCACGTATCCTCACATTCTTGCCCACGTACATACAGAGTGTCCGGATGGTAGATGGCCAAAATTAAGAATTGACATCTCAGAACCGATTTTAGATAGCTACCAATACATACCAATAGCATACGTAACTGTGTATTGCATGATTTGATCTTAATTAAACTGGCTGTCGCTCGCTTCGTGGGTACAGGGAGTTTCTTAATTAGACATTCTAACGGTCATACGAAATAAACATATCGCCAATTAAAGAAGTTCCGCGATTATTTTTAACAAAACATTATTCCTTTAATTAAAAAATACTTAAACTTTAAAGTAGCCATTGCAGAAATTTATCCACGGGTCCCCTGGGAACTGGTTGCGGGCCCCTTAGGAAGTGAGTACCACACTTTTGGAAGCACTGAGCTACCATAATGTGACTGTACGTGTAAACCTGTAAGCCTAGCATTGGCAACGCATGCAGAATGACTCATAATGTCAGATATTTTGTATCAAGAAGTGCTTTAACCCTTTAAAGACGAAGCGTATCTGTTTTATATAAGGACTCAGAGCCTACCGCGCTGTAAACACTCTCCACTTCTGTTATAAAAACCAATCTCTTAGTGTTTTATAAGGCAAAAGTTGCTGTTTGTTCTGAGATCCGTACAAAACACATAAACGCAATGTGGGCACCACGTAGAATTTTTTAATGTTAAACCTGGTGGTATGTAAAGTTACCGCTAGGCTTTATTCTTCAGTCATTCTAATTGTTCGACACACAAAATTTATTTGAATGTGTACACACATGTTTTTGTAGATACTTGTGTGTGTGTATGTATGTATGTATGTATGTATGTATGTATGTATGTATGTATGTATCACAAAACAGAAAATCCCAATGTTCCATTTATGTTTTTTCTACAGCATTTAATAGGCGATCTCCGGCCTATTTCCGGTTCCTCCGCCACAGGTAAGCAAATCACAGGCCACGTAGCAAAACTCGACGTGCCTTGGCTGGTAGTGGTGAAGATGGCGGCTTGTCTGGGTGGCCACGTTGATGGATCGGCCGGAAATGGGCTTCTTTAATGGAATTACCACAACAACACGCCGGGTGCATCAGGAAGAGCAACGGCAGAAGGGAGAGGCAGAAAGGAAGATGATGGCACCTAAAGTGATATCCTTGGTCGTTCAGTTTCTGTTAAACGAAGCACCAGGTTACCTGTCCTGCAAGTATGCAGCTAATGGGCCTATGTCGTCGTAGCGTTTCCACGTAAATGTGGCGGGAACAGAGTGGAATTAACAGTGAAAAATACAAAACTCACGATGTTACAATGTAAAAACTGATTGCCCGGAAACTTCCTTACAACCAGTCTTCAAAATTATACAGTATTAAAATGAGAATATAATTTTTATTTCATCTACCGCAGCTTCCTGAACAACAACCTGGAGCCAGGATTAGAAACTAAAGATTGCACATATCGACTACTCCGCCCCTAAAGCGACCCACACTGAATGATTTGTATAAGAATGAGGCATTGCGCTACAAATAGGAGGTCGCGGGTTCGATTCTCGGTGGTGTCACTGAAATGTTTCATTAACATAATCCTTTCGGCCGCACTGTGATCCTGGGTTCGACTCAGCCTCTAACAGAAATGAGTACCAGGAATGTTTCCTGGGGGGTAAAGGCGGCTGGTGCGTAGAGCTGACAACCTTACCACCTTCATGTGCCGATTTTCTGGAAATCTGGGAGCCTCAAACTCCTGGAACCCTGTGGGCCTGTGGAGGCCTCTAATGGGATAGCTTTACCCTTTACCCTTCCTCAAAAGGGACGGCGTTAGTCAACCTGACAAATTAACTAACTAACCAACTAACTAACTAACTAACTAACTAACTAACTAACTAACTCCATGAAGCAGAGGGCTTCTTGAGAAGCTAACAGTTTCTCAGCTAGTCAAGAAATTCCCCGCATTTTATGGAACCCGGAGGTTCATTACCGCATTCACGACTGCCCGCCACCTGCCCCTATCTTGAGCCAGCCAGTCTATGCCCTCCATCCCACTTCTTGAAGATTCATTTTAATATTATCCTCCCATCTACGCCTGAGTCTCTCAAGTGGTCGCCTTCCCTCAGGTCTCCCCACCGAAATCTTGTATGCACCTCTCTTTTCCGCCATATGTGCGATTCTGACAAACATAAGAAATAAAAGCAGTGTGTGTAGAAAAATACATAATTTCTTGACGTACAATCTTTTAACCTTTTTAAACCGTAGCGGTAACTTTACGTACCACCAGGTTTAACATTAAAAAATTCTACGTGGTGCCCACATTACGTTTATGTGTTTTGTACGGATATCAGAACAAACAGCAACTTTTGCCTTATAAAACATTTAAGAGACTGGTTTTTATAACTGAAGTGGGGAGTGTTTACAGCGCGGTACGCACTGAGTCCTTATATAAAACAGATACGCTTCGTCTTTAAAGGGTTAATTTATCCTACATGTCGATGATGCTTTACGAGAAAGTGAAGAATCAGTGCGAAATATTCTCGTAATAAGGAATTTCGCTGGCTGACGAAACGCGTCTTATTACGGCATATAAACCTGTATGAGTCAAAATGTTTTGACAGTAATATGGACAAATAGATACGTAAGGTCCTTGTTGATACATACCCACGTCATATGCAGCTGTTGCACGTCGTTCGGACACATTATTCGCTACATCACCCAGCTACCTTTCCTCTTCCAACAACTCTCTGGGAAAACGGGCAATATTGTCGCTTGACGGGCACGTCGCAAAAATCAATCACTCCCAGTTAAGGCTTTGTCCTGTTCGGAAGAAAAATATTATTGGTAAACCAAGAGTGGAAAAATCTATAAAATATAAAGAGAGGGATATGGGAGGGGTATTCCATTTGTAGCAGAAGAACCGCCCCCTCGTGTGTCTGGGAATCTTTATAATTCTGACCCATATCTCTATTTGCTGAACACTTATGGAATCATTGAATTTGCCACGAAAAACGTTGAAGATAACTAAGAACACGGTTTGAAATTGAATTTCACCGTTTCTACCAGCTTTGTTCGGTTAGAGTAGAGGCTGTGTTGACGAAAGACAGAGTCATTGTCAACAGACGTAACGTTAAGGATCATAGGCCACTTTGTAGTGCATTTGTACTGGTCACGGCGAACCGACTGCGGTGTTACGCAAGACAACGTGCGGTTCAAGAAGAGGAAAGTTTCAACGAAGAAAATAAATTATTTGTAATTAAAGTTGACAAAATCATGTAGTAAATAACTTGATGGAACTTAAGAAAAATGTTGTTCCAGACGTTTCAATTGTGGGCCGATCCCAGTGGCCGCGCGGCTTAAGCCGTAGGTCTGCGGACGAGCGCTTGCTGGGGTCGTGGGTTCGAATCCCACCGGCGGCATGGATATTCGTCTTGTACAGTGTTTGTGTTGTCAGGTAGAGGTCTCTGCGACGGGCCGATCCCTCGTCCAGAGGAGTCCTTCGGACTGTTGTGTGTGCCTGAGTGTGATCAAGTGAAAATAAACAACCTCGGCACCTGCTGTGAACAGGTAGAAGAGGGAAGGACTAAGAAAGGAAACGAAACGAAACGAGGTTTCAATTGTGTATAACTAAAATTACTTGTTTAAAATTGTCAACTAAAGAGGTTCAGAATTAGGACTAACACGCAAGTTCTGGAGCAAAGTAATGAAAATTCGGCTTGCAATTTTCTTCTAAAACATAGTACACGGGCTTCTCAAAAAAGAATTAAATAACAAGTAGCAACAGTAATACTTTCTAATTAATAAATCAATAAAACGCAAGGTCTGAGCAACGCCATGAAATTCTCATGGAAGACTTTTCAAAAAGGAATTAGTTAGATATGAAGGTAGAAGGAAGCGCATTTTCATTGGGCCATTCAAGGGCCTCGGATTTTGCACAACCTCTTTCGTATTATCATCCGAAATTAGCGAAAAATCTACCGTGTTCAGCGACATTATAAATAAACACCCTGTAGTTATCATTGCTTTTTAAAAAGTAAAGTAAGAAACGATGGAGAAAAAGAGACGTCCTTGTTAAAACGATTCCTTTCTGTGTTTCTACGTCGGCAGCACGACAAACACGCACGCCATGTTTCACAGAGCCATGTTTACGAGATCCTTTCAGTTTGCGATTATTGTTTTTCAGAAAGCCCTCTTAAGATTGAAGATCTTCTGCCCTGCTTTTATGGCACAGAAGGGAAGATTGATTGGGACACAGACAGGACAAGGACTTTGATCGGACGGGAAAGGAGCGGAAACAAGAATAGGCAGAGCAAACCGCATGCAGAGTCGACCCAGATCTGTCGGTCAGGTACTTGCTCTTTGCTTTTACTGTCTGAGAGAGGCAGGCAACTGAACGGTGATATCACACATACGTTAACCCTTTAAAGACGAAGCGTATCTGTTTTATATAAGGACTCAGTGCGTACCGCGGTGTAAACACTCTCCACTTCGGTTATAAAAACCAGTCTCTTAATGTTTTATAAGGCAAAAGTCGCTGCTTGTTCTGAAATCCGTACAAAACACATAAACGCAATGTGAGCACCACGTAGAATTTTTTAATGTTAAACCTGGCGGTACGTAAAGTTACCGCTAGGCTTTAAAAGTTAAGTGCCTTCTCGCCAGATGAAGTAAATGCTTTTTAAACTTCTTAAGTCTAAAACTTATCCAAATAATTGTCAAAAACATACTTCGCAACATTTACAAAACACACTGTGTTTCGCAAATATTGCGAAGCGTGAAATCACGAAACACAGTGTGTTTCGTGATTTCACGCTTCCACCGCGATGTCCATGAGATCTGCACTCTTCTGGGGTATTACGCGGCGTAGAGTGGTGATCCTTTACCGTCGTTTCGGCACAACATATCGGTTCCGTCTTCAAGGATCAACAAGTGCAACTCAAGATGGGACCAACAGGCCGTCCCGAAACGTCGGTACAGAACTGCCACCCAACGCTGCGTAACATCCCAGAAGAGCGCAGATTTCACACTGTGTTTAAATTTACATGATGGCCGTTTATTTTGAGAATTATAAACAAACACTGTGGGTCTGAAGCGGAGTTTATAATGTTAAAGCAGGTGTTTTAATATTGAAAAATTCTACGTGGTGCCCACATTGCGTTTATGTGTTTTGTACGGATCTCAGAACAAACAGCAACTTTTGCCTTATAAAACATTAAGAGACTGGTTTTTATAACCGAAATGGAGAGTGTTTACAGCGCGGTACGCACTGAGTGCTTATATAAAACAGATACGCTTCGTCTTTAAAGGGTTAATATTGAAAAATTCTACGTGGTGCCCACATTGCGTTTATGTGTTTTGTACGGCTCTCAGAACAAACAGCAACTTTTGCCTTATAAAACATTAAGAGACTGGTTTTTATAACCGAAGTGGAGAGTGTTTACAGCGCGGTACGCACTGAGTGCTTATATAAAACAGATACGCTTCGTCTTTAAAGGGTTAATAGAGTAATCACTGTGCTTTAAAATAATATTACTACCTTAAAAACGTTAGTTTGTCCCGGACGGGCATTAGAGGAAAGGAGGTTCAGTGAGGTGTAATTTTTCTCAGGCTTATCCTCGGCACTACGTGGAGCTAAGTGGTTCATATCACGTTCCTGCCGCTTTAACCCCGGGAACGAAAGCCAGCATCTATTCAAGTGGAGGCTACGTGGGCGTCAGTGCCTGTCCGAACGTCTTTCAAGATGAGAAAATCTCTTCCGAAAGGGTTGAGAACGCCCGTCCCTACAGATACTGGCCTTGTTGCTACACCGGCTACGCTAACCGTCACCCCCCCCCACCCCCCGATGGCTCAGCAGACCCCTAATGGGCCAGGGCCTCCTCACTTTCGAGACTGCACGATCACACTCAGACACACCACATTCGGCAGGACTCCTCTGAACGAGTGATCAGCCCGACGCAAAGACGTCTACCTGACAACACACAACACACACAAGAGACAGACATCCATGCCCCCGGCGGGATTCGAAACCGCAGTCCCAGCAAGCGAAAGACTGTAGACTCACACCTTAGACCGCGTGGCCGCTGGGATCAGTTTAACCACTTAAACACGAAACATATGTGTTTTATATAAGGACTCAGTGCGTACCGCGCTGTAAACACTCTCCACTTCGGTTATAAAAACCAGTCTCTTAATGTTTTATAAGGCAAAAGTTGCTGTTTGTTCCGAGATCCGTACAAAACACATAAACGCAATGTGGGCACCACGTAGAATTTTTTAACCGTTTAAAGCCTAGCGGTAACATTACATACGACTAGGTTTAACATTAAAAAATTCTACGTGGTGCCCACATTGCGTTTATGTGTTTTGTACGGATCTCAGAACACACAGCAACTTTTGCCTGATAAAACATTAAGAGACTGGTTTTTATAACCGAAGTGGAGAGTGTTTACAGCGCGGTACGTACTGAGTCCTTATATAAAACAGATATGCTTCGTCTTTAGAGGGTTAATATTAGACCTGGTGGTACGTAAAGTTACCGCTAGGCTTTAAACGGTTAATAAACTTCGTAGCCCACAATGTAAATATTATTTCCTTTCTGTCGCACCTTTTGAGCTCCGACTGTGTGCTTGTATGTTTGTGTGTGGTGTGAATTTGTACATAAATCCACTTCAAAAGTTGCATTTTTATATCTGAAGACTTCCAACCTTCAAAAATGTTAAATTTCTTAAAAATAATACGTATATCTACTGATATTTCCTTTCTTCTGGGGTAGGACGAGGCGTCACTGTGGGACCGAATATCCAATTACTTGGCGTCGTATTCTACAATAAAATAAACCTCGACCAGATCGCTGCATAAACATAAAATCTCGCATGTGACAAGTATGCTAATGTTGCTACTATGATTTTGTTTTCTCATCTCATTTTTCTGCAAGTGCAGACGTACGGTGACATTCAGCACCGAACAACTGATGTAAGTACAAAGATTGATCAATTCCTTCGAATCTCTAGCTGGGCACACGTGACCTTGAAATGACAAATATACTCAGTAAGCAGAGAGAAAATATTTAGAAGCGCTCGAATGCAACCTTTCCGCAAACATCATAATTCTTCCCCTTTGTTTTATAGATAAAAGCCAAATTGGTACCGGTTTCAGCCACGAAATATTGCCTTGATGGTGAATCAAGTGCTTTTGCTTAACACTGTATTTTATAACTACTGATAAAATTTTATTATTTTCAGTCCAGTATAACTGTACTTTGCGTCTCCACTGCTACACTCGTCCAATTTCGCTACATGTTTCGGCAAATCATTTCGCCATAATCTGGCGAAGTTTACACAAAATGGTAAATTTCAATATATTTTTCATTTAAGAAAATACCCCAATATCCAATCAAAACTATCTTAAACTTTCACAAGAAGGAAAATTGTGTGCGTGTTCAATGAATATATTGCGGGTTAACGTGACAACACTTCGCACGTGTTCGCTCTTTCCGCAGTCACACGTTCACTTAAAATAGTGGTAAGGGACCGTTTGTTCACGAAAGCCAAATCAAGAGAAAACAAAAGAAGCAACATGTGTATAAACGTAACAAATGAGGCGCGTTCTCGTAACCATTCTTGCCAAGGAAAAGCAATAAATATTAGATATTTTAATGCGTGTCTGTAGCCTTAGTTATCCAGCATGCAAACCGCATGCACCGTATTAAGTTGGCACCTCTGGCCTCTCTGGTTCTACAAAATTTTTCAAAATTATCTCACAAAGGCACAATTTTAGGGAAAATTTATTGAACATAAAATATGTTTTGATTTTCTCTACAACTTTTTCCTGAAAAAATTCTCATTCTAAGAAAAATTCAGCGAGATATTGTCATAAAAGTACATATGTCTTTATGTAAAGCGCCTGTTATTCCTGTCGTATTTTAATCAAAGTTTAGTTTTCTCGACAGATTTTCAGAAAATCTTCAAATATAAAATTTTATAAAAATCCGCCCAGTGGGAGCCGAATCGTCCCATGCGGACGGACAGACAGGCAGGCAGAGGAACGGATGGACGGACAGACAACACGAGCTACCAGTGTCCTTTCGCCACTTTGCGAATGCGCCCTAAAATTTTGTGTGGTGTTCTGTTTATGGACTTCATCCGCCGTCCGAAAAGTAAAATATTAAAATCACAACGTTTCGGAAGCTGGCTCTGCTTCCGTCCTCAGAATAGATGCCTAACCGAATACGTGTCCTTCCCTTCTGCCCCTCCATTCATCTGAGGACAGAAGTAGAGCCAGCTTCCGAAACGTTGTGATTTTAATATTTTACTCTTCGGACGATGGATAAAGTCCATAAACCCATCACCACACAATATTATACACCGTCGTCAAAACCTTTTAGAATTTGCTCAAAAATGTGTTTGCAAGCCACACCATAAATGACGCCTGCATTTCTTTACATATGTATAATTACTGTTAATATCCTGTCATCACTACAGCCAAAATTGGGCAACAAAACCTGTTTAAAATTAATGTTTAAAAATTGAATTAATCACGGAAAAATTTGAAACTTCTCTTACCTAACCAGACTCTATTGCTACCCGGTATATGTCACTACAAGAATTACAGAGTGACATACGCACTGTTTCTATCTTCAGGGTGACAAAATTTACTAACCCTGAAGAGAGCAATTTCGTTCTACAGTCTTTAAAATATTAATAATAATAATTAATATTATTACTATCATCATCGCTATACGTATCACAAAATCCCAAAAGCCTATTAACATGTTTGAGTTATTTACAGGTTACATGAATTTTTTAAATAAACTATTATTTATCTGGACGTCATTTAAAAATTGGTCTTTACGCCTGAGAAAGAACATTTCGGTGAGGTATACAATGAATCGCTCTGCGTAATGTAGAGTGTCTAGAAGCCTCAGCTGGTTAAGTCCAACGTTCTCTACTGACGTTTCCTTTCAGCCACCATAAAGTACCCTTCAGTTCCATCACCTCTAATATCTGTAGCGAAAAGGATGGACCATCAATGTTTCTTTTAAGGAAATGTGTCATAGCAGGCGGTTTGCTGTCACTTGCTAAAGCTGCTTCATGAAGCGTGGTTCGACAAGCCGCCACACTTCGTCACGCTTGTGTTGTATCACGTGATGCTATATTCTGTGACAGTTCGTTCAGCCCCCTGCTACTGTTTCCTTGGATTTTCTGCCATCTTTGCCTTACCGTGCCTTTGAAGGACATAGTGATATTATATTGCTATGAATCACTTTGAAGGACATAGTGATATTATATTGCTATGAATCACTTTGAAGGACATAGTGATATTATATTGTTATGAATCACTTTGAAGGACATAGTGATATTATATTACTATGAATCACTTTGAAGGATATAGTGATATTATATTGCTATAAATCACTTTGAATGCCATAGTGATATTATATTGCTGTGAATCACTTTGAAGGACATAGTGATATTATATTGCTATGAATCACTTTGAAGCGCAGCTTATTCTGTTATCATTCCTATGTCATGTTTGGTCATCTCTTCTTATCTTTACATTCTAAGATGTGGATATTTTAAGTCAAGTGATGTTGATCCAAAAAGATCACTTTGAAATGTCTCACAACCCAAATTTACTACGAAAAAAAATTTATATATTAAAAAGAAAATTCTAAAAGGTCTCGACGACAGTGTATAATATTGTGTAGTGATGGGTTTATGGAGTTTATCCATCGTCCGAAGGGTAAAATATTAAAAATATTAAAAAATTAAAATCACAACGTTTCGGAAGCTGCCTCTGCTACCGTCCTCAGGTGAATGGAGGGGAACAAGAGAAGAACACCTGCCCTGTTGGGCTGCTCACTGAGTGATGGAGGCTAGCTCTGACTAAGGGGCCCAACAGAGTAGGTGTTCTTCTCTTGTTCCCCTCCATTCACCTGAGGACGGAAGCAGAACCAGCTTCCGAAACGTTGTGATTTTAATTTTTTAATATTTTACACTTCGGACGGTGGATAAAGTCCATAAACCCATCACCACACAATAAAAAGAAAACGTTGAGAACTTTAGCCTAAGCTTAAGAAAGGATGAAAATTGTGACTACAGGCGAAAATAATGAAACCAAAGTCTAGAACCCTTGTTGATAAAAGCGGGAAAATGGCTTCAGTGACTTGCACCAAGCCACGTGTTTTGTTTCGTAGGAAATAAAGTATTTTCACTTTAATATTTTAATAGCTAGAGGTCACTTTACGTGTGGTCAGGTGTAACAATGTTTATAAAAGCAACTAAATTACTAAACTAAATAACTGCTTGCAGCAAAGTCCTTCCTGAGAAGCTAGCAGTTCCTCAGCTAGTCAAGAAATTCCCCGAAGGTTCATTACCGCATTCACAACAGCCCGCCACCTGTCCCTACACTGAGCCACATAATTCCAGTCTATAGCTCCCCATCCCGCTTCTTGATAATCCATTTTAATATTATCCTCCCATGGTTATAAGGACAAAGAGCCATTATTTCCCTCTATATCACTCGCCCATTGATTTTATTATGTAAACAATTGCGTTCTCTGTGATGTACGCACTCTACATCTAACGTAGACTCATACTAGTACGCCAATATTCCATTACCACCTTCTATCTAATACCCGGCCTTTTATTTAACCCTTTAAAGAAGAATTATATCTGTTTTATATAAGGACTCAGTGCGTACCGCGCTGTAAACACTCTCCACTTCGGTTATAAAAACCAGTCTCTTAATGTTTTATAAGGCAAAAGTTGCTGTTTGTTCTGAGATCCGTACAAAACACATAAACGCAATGTGGGCACCACGTAGAATTTTTTAATGTTAAACCTGGTGGTACGTAAAGTTACCGCTAGGCTTTAAAAGGTTAATGGATGTCGGGGTTCCTTCCCAGGGAAAGGCCGGGGCGTTATGTTGACCACTCAACTCCATCTAGAGCAGAGGGTAAGAATGAGTGGAGCTATACCTCTACTCCCCTTATACACCTTCATGGTGTGGACAGGGACAACGTTACGCCTTCTTCGTTTTATGTACATATGTAAAGGCATATATAGGCTTACACCCACACATGCGTGCATACATGCGTGCCTACATGCCTAGGCTGCGTTATAAAATTACTAAAACTATAGAAGATAATTCTTCAGTCTGGTTCAATCGTCAAATATTCTGGTTCGCGTTCTGGAGGTGCCAGGTTTTAAACCCGGCCTGAAACTTGATTTCTGTGACTGGGATATTTTCGTCGTTTTTCTCAGTTGTTCCAAGCGATTGTCGAAATAGTCTTTAAGACAAATACATGACCGCTTTCCGGTGCACCACTTACTAATTATCCCACCATTCGACGTCACATAGTCCCTGCTACTGACGCCCTTATCATATACAAGATAAATTTGTAATAAATAAATAAAAAATAAAAATTATACAAAACTAAATAAATATAATAAATAATAATATAATAAATAAATCATAAATAAATTATATAGAAATAAATAAAATTTTGAAAAATGTGGAATTTGCCGCAACTTTTGAGACAGTAAAATTGCTAAACACAATACCGGTATGCTGACCACAGGGAGGGAAGAATACAATACGACACACTTCTTGAAGATTCTGAGTATAATTACATTGACAGCCTGTGAACATTAGAAGGGAGAATAAAATCCATACAGATGAAATGTTTCAATAAACTTTATAACAGACAGTACTGTACGACACATTGTACCTGATACAGTGAGACCACAACAGTCACGTCTGTGATTTACCTTCCTATACCATCAGAGTTGTGTTGAAGAAAGGAGCAGAAAAATATTAACCGTTTAAAGCCTAGCGGTAACTGTACGTACCTCCATGTTTAACATTAAAAAATTCTACGTGGTGCCCACATTGCGTTTATGTGTTTTGTACGGATCTCAGAACAAACAGCAACTTTTGCCTTATAAAACATTAAGAGATTGGTTTTTATAACCGAAGTGGAGAGTGTTTACAGCGCGGTACGCACTGAGTCCTTATATAAAACAGACAAACTTCGTCTTTAAAGGGTTAAAATATAAACCTTCACTCCTCGAGGTATGATGCTGGCGAAATGTGGAGCGAAATGTAGCGTCAGTAACCATACGCGCTACCGCAAGCCTGGTAACATACTTTCAGAAGCAGCTATTCACAAGTGATCCCTAGCAGATTCCAGATCGTATATTAAATTTCACGAATGTGGTGTTTAATTCAATTTAATCTAATTTAATAGCAAGTGTGCTTTCTATGTCCCTTTTACATGACGGAGTTTTGACCAGGCATCAAGAGAAGTTACTGTGTAGCAGGGTGTGAAAAAAATCTATCCAATAAAAATTTATCTGGCTAACAGCTGCGTCAGGTGGTTGAACGGTGAATAAAACAACGTTTGGAGAAAGTTCCCTGATGAAGAGAACAGAAATGGTACTCGAAACATTGTTTTATTCGACTTTCAGTCACCAGACGCCACTCTTAGCATGAGAAGGGTTTTTAATTCAGCCGCAGTGAAAGCTTTAGATTTATAGAAAATTAATAATAATAATAATAATAACAATAATAATAATGGAACGTTGCTTTGTTTCTTGAATCCTTCCAAGCAAATGACGGACAAGCTGTGTGAGATGTAGGGTTATCACAGAGACACTGCTGAAAAATCAAGTCTTTCAAGAGTGTCAAAGAGAAACCTGGAGAGCTTTTACCACTAGACACGGCGTCACATTCCAATAGAAGGAAAATTACTGTACTTTAAGCCGTTATTCTTCGACTGCTCCCTAGCAACGAAATTCGGACCTGTCTTCACATTTATCATCTCGAAGAAGCTGGCAGTAAAATATGGGAAGCAGAACAACAGAAAGCGTTAGATAAAGAAGACACGTAAACACTGACAGCAGAGTTCGTATGTGGGGGATTCACTGGCGCAGAAGTAGCAGACAGCTGGTTCAAAATCCCGCCACGAGATGTCTCATTGTTTCCAAGTAACGCCAGCTCTATGGCATGTGTAACGTTCCCTTGTCTTTAGCATTATATCCCGTGTCAACACTCAACATTTTAAAGCCTAGCGGTAACTTTACGTACTACCAGGTTTAACATTAAAAAATTCTACGTGGTGCCTACATTGCGTTTATGTGTTTTGTACGGATCTCAGAAAAAACAGCAACTTTTGCCTTATAAAACACTAAGAGACTGATTTTTGTAACCGAAGTGTAGAGTGTTTACTGCGCGGTACGCTCTGAGTCCTTATACAAAACAGATACGCTTCGTCTTTAAAAGGTTAAGCAGTTCATGATGGTATAAATTTTAAGGATGTTAAATTTCTTTAATGAGTTGTCTGAAACTCATTGAATGAAATCCTGTTAGCAAATTACAGACAAGTGTTTCTCATTTCTTGTTCATCCTCCAGGGAATTACCGTATATTCATTATACGACGTTTCTCCAGTCTCTTTTCGTCGAACCTGTTTTGAAGGTTTCTTTTCACACCGGAATTTCAGTTATTAATGAAGGATTTTATCTGGAAGGACGTCCGTCTAAAATCTCACCATAAATTTGTTCCACTTACAGCAGTACTCGAAAGAATTTAGTATACGTTGTACAGCGATTGTGAATTTCCTTCGGTTTAACGAAAAACTGTAAGGAATTTCTTACAGTTAAAAACAACTGTAGAAAATCTTTGCCCATATAATTAAAAAATACTTCTCAAATCGTGCATGTCCTAAAGGTACACATATCAACACGTCACATTTCTAAGACATCGGCTACCTCGACAGATTTCATATGCCTAATTTTCAAACATATTAGACAGTCTAATATCTAACAAATTAACAGCTACTTTATCCTCAACTCATTCAGCAGTGTACCCGTTACTTGTTAGACCATTTCAGCTACGCGCTCTGGCAACAGTATGATTAGCTGCTAAAATGAATCCAGGGAGGCCTGGCACCAATTCCCGGCGTGAGCAGAGATTTATCTAAAATCCGTAGTTCTTGTCGATCCCAGTGGCCGCGCGGTCTAAGGCGTAGGTCTCGGCCGAGCGCTTGCTGGGATTGTGGGTTCGAATCCCACCGGGGGCATGGATGTTTGTCTGTTGTGAGTATTTGTGTTGTCAGGTAGAGGTCTCTGCGACGGGCCGATCCCTCGGCCAGAGGAGTCCTACCGACTGTGGTGTGTCTCTGAGTGTGATCAAGTGAAGTAACAAACCCCTCTACACCTGCTGTAAACAGGTAGGTACAAGAGGGAAGAAGGACTGCGAAACGAAACGAAACGATCGGTAGTTCTTCCAACAATTACTATAAAGAGTACTGTCTACTGGGACGTGACACCGTGCAGTCTGGTAAGGATTTGCCAGCAGTTCGGTGGAATATGTTACGTCCTTTTTCAGGGCAGTTGAAGCCTACTTTTTTGTGATCATTTCAACGTCATACTCTTTAAATGTTTAACGAAGTAATTAACGAATTAGCTAATTAACCACTACGTAAGTGCAGCTGCTTTAGTAGTCTGCATCTAGAAGCATGTGTGACGTCAAGCAAACAGTACGCATGCGTAATACGGCTTCACCCTCACTAGTGCAAGAATTTTATCGGTTCTAAGGCTTATTGAGCCCAGCGTAACTAACTAACTAAGCAACGAATTCATTACGTAGACTACGTCGCTTTCAAGAATCGAATTGCCAGACAGCTACTAAATAAATTTCCTGAGTTGTATATAGAACCTAACTTTAACCCTTTAAAGACGAAGCGTATCTGTTTTATATAAGGACTCAGTGCGTACCGCGCAGTAAACACGCTCCACTTCGGTTATAAAAACCAGTCTCTTAATGTTTTATAAGGCAAAAGTTGCTGTTTGTTCTGAGATCCGTACAAAACACATAAACGCAATGTGGACACCACGTAGAATTTTTTAATGTTAAACCTGGCGGTACGTAAAGTTGCCGCTAGGCTTCAAAACGTTAATATTCATTACCGTAATCACAACAGCCGGCCACAATTCCATATGGAAAACGAGATAAATCCAATCCACAACACTTGAACCTATTTATCTCAGATCCATTTTAATATAATCCCCCCTTCTGCGTTTAGGTCTTCTTAGCAACTTTTCCCTTCACGTATTCCGACCACGAGGAGAAATTGGAAAGGGAAATTCTTCAGACGCATTCGAGAGAAGTAACAGACGACTGAGAGGGGGTTGGAAAGCGAAGTTTACTGATCTTGAACAGGCTTGGGGGGGGGGGGGGAGCAGCTGGCGACAGTGAAAGGAAAACTCTCAAGGGAGAGGACGCATTGAAAGGGAATCGACCGAAGGAGAGGACTGTTAGAGCACGATGTTGCCTTATCCCTCGACACGCCACT
>BLKM01000917.1:354309-530556 GCA_013340265.1 Coptotermes formosanus
ACTAACTAACTAACTAACTCCATGGAGCAGAGGCCTTCTTGAGAAGCTAACAGTTTCTCAGCTAGTCAAGAAATTACCCGCATTTTATGAAACCCGGAGGTTCATTATCGCATTCACAAGAACCCGCCACCTGTCCCTATCCTGAGCCAGCTCAATCCAGTCCATGCCCCAATCCCACTTCTTGACCATCCGTTTTAATATTATCCTCCCATCTACGCCTGGGTCTACCAAGTGGTCGCATTCCCTCAGGTCTCCTCACCAAAATCCTGTATGCACCTCTCTTTTCCCCCATACGTGCTACATGCCCCGCTCATCTCATTCTTCTCGATTTGATCACCCGAATAATATTTGGTGATGAGTACGGGTCATTAAGTTCCTCGTTACGTAGTCTTCTCCACTCCCCTGTTGTCTCGTCCCTCTTAGGCCCAAATATCCTCCTCAGCACCCTATTCTCGAACACCCTCAGTCTTTGTTCCTCCCTCAATTTGAGACAGATGCGACATTAACATGTATTGTAAGGCAAGTTAGTGCATTTAAGGAACCACAATTACCAAAAGAAACGCAAGGCTTATATAGCGCTTAAACATTTAAAAAATGTGGCACTGACTTCCTGCTTTCAGGGTGCTTTCTTTAAGTTTGAATGCAGCCGTGTGCTGTGTGACCCCCCAGTGGATGTATGTTAGATTACACCAGTGGACCCGGTATCCTGGATGATCCCCAGTGAAGGAGGTATCCTGGATGTGGCCCAGTGGAAGTGGAATTTGTAACATGACTCTTCCCTGCTGAGAATTCAATGCCTTTCTTCCAATCCATCGATCCATCTCAAAACTGAATGAGCTACCGCAGCCTGTCCCGTGCAATTGAAAATACCAAATACAAGACGTATGTACTGAACACCTGCTGGTACAGTAGGAATTTATTTCACTTGCATGTCCCAAATAAGATTCATTACGTTGATTTGATTTCTTTCAAGTTACCGCACGTGACAATTTAGTCTCAGCAACTTTGAAATATCACAGCAAACTTTGAAACAACAGAAACAGAAAAGGCGTATCTGTACCTTGCCGTGTACGAATTTTAACCTTTTAAAGCCTAGCGGTAATTTTACGTACCACCAGGTTTAACATTAAAAAATTCTACGTGGTGCCCACATTGCGTTTATGTGTTTTGTACGGATCTCAGAACAAACAGCAACTTTTGCCTTATAAAACATTAAGAGATTGGTTTTTATAACCGAAGTGGAGAGTGTTTACAGCGCGGTACGCACTGAGTCCTTATATAAAACCGATAAGCTTCGTCTTTAAAGGGTTAAGAATTAACAGATACTCAAGGCTGTAGGATTTAGGGACTATATCATCCAGAAACTGTCGTTATATGAAAGAAGACGTAAATATGAATGGGTGGAGTGTCCTATCTGCCAGTGCCATCACGTACAAACCTACATTTGAGCGCTCAAATGCACAGTGTGTTTCTGCTTTATGAAAAAAGCATACTTTCAGATGTACATCGAAGTGGCTGTGTGTACGCTCGACAATAAATATGGTAACAGCGGGTGATTAATTACAGTAAGAATTCTTCACCCTCTGTAACTCCTTTTCTTCACCCTCTAGAGTAGCAATCAGCACCACTGTGAAGAGCCTAAGGCAGTAAAAAGAACGCCAGTTCCAGGGGATGAGAAAGGCGTGGAGAATGCTACGTTGTAATAATTTCCGGGGTTGACCGCCCCTTTAAGACATTGATCGATATCATAACACCCCCTAGGGTGGATATGCTATTTGCAGTGACGTCATTTGCATGCGGCTCGCCATCCATTTTCAAATATTATCACGTTTAGTAAAACAGACGGGCGACGAACTGAATGACAGAGGTTCTACGCCCGGTGTAGGCAAGGAAGTTTTTCTTTGCCAATGCATGCATGCCAGCTGTCGGCAGCAACCAGCGTTCTAACCAATGGATAAACGACGTCCTTTCACAGTGGGTAAAGTGGAATGGTCCTCACCGTATTCACGTCCCTGAATCTAGTACCCAATTGGATGCATTGCGTGATGCATAACTCATGTCAAACGTCAACTATTTTATCTTTTATCATGTTTCTGTCTACGAAATGCTCAAAGCGACATATATATATATATATATATATATATATATATAGGGTAACGTTTCTTATTCTGACGTTATGTATGGTACCAATTAGTTACGAGTAGGAGCAGACGACTACAGTAGAGGATCATCGGCAAAGCCTGTATTGCAATATCCACATGCGCTTAGAGAATTTCACAGCGTAACACTAGATAGCAACACTGATTATTACACACTGCTGTTTCATCGAGTTTAATATATTTCCACAAATGTAACAAAATATCTTCGCAGAATTTTTTTAAATTCGTAACGTGTGTATTCAATGAAATTTTTGCTTTAAAGTGTCTCTCAACTGTTATAATTTGTAAGTCTGGAAGGTAATAAGTACAAATTTGTCCCTGTGCATGCCACGAAGGCATAAGCCGATTGGAGGTATAGCTCCATATGTTCTTAACTGCGGGGCTAGACTAGTGTCTTGAGCATAATGCTGAAAATCGCAAAAAATACGCTAAATTTAAAAAGGAATTAAAATAATAATAATAATAATAATAATTTGATTCTTTGTATAGCAACGAGAACTACATAACGAGGAACTTAATGACATGTACTCCTCACCAAATATTATTCGGGTAATCAAATAGAGAAGAATGAGATCGGAGGGGCATGTAGCAAGTATGGGGAAAAGAGAGGTGCATACAGGATTTGATGGGGAGACCTGACCACTTGGGACCACTTGGCGACCACTTGGGAGACGCAGGCCTAGATGGGAGGATAATATTAAAATGGATATTCAAGAAGTGGGATTGGGCATGGACTGGATTGAGCTGGCTCAGGATAGGGACAAGTGGTGGGCTCTTGTGAATGCAGTAATGAATATCCGGGTTCCATAAAATGCGGGGAATTTCTTGACTAGCTGAGAAATTGTTAGCTTCTCAAGAAGTCCTCTGCTCCATGGAGTTAGTTAGACAATTAATCGCACAGGTAAAATCAGTTATTTTAAAATCGTTTGGTATATATGTTTTATTGTACGGACCCTGCCAAAGGCACAAAAATTTAGAAAACTTTGAAATCGACTTTCTTATCTATACTTGTTTTTTGAAAATCCTTCTGGGGACAATGTTCTGTATATGGCAGTCAGATATCTCTGCACAGAGTAACAGAACGTCGCGTGTCGTACTTGGCTACAGAATACGCACTCAGTCTACCCTCTTGTTCATTTGGTTATAAACAAAGGGGCAGAAAGTGTGCTTTTGTGGCGGGATCGCGAATTAATCAGTCATGCAATGATATCAGCCCTCAGCACTGTGGGCCCATTGTGTATTGGCACACAGTTGTATACAGGCACTACAGGGTGTTGCTGAAGGAACGAGAAAAACACATCATCATTCAAACAAACACACAGTCTGGAACAGCTCCAGACGGCATGAAAATCCATCAATATCAACCGTCTACTCTCTTGGTTTTCTAAGCAGTGGTACTGTGTAGACTTCTACGTACAGTAAACCGCCATAGGAACATATAGGTACAGTCTAACCCCGTTATAACGACATTGGTTTATACGACACCTCGCCTATAACGTCACATATTCTGTGGTACCAATTAATTCCTCGCTGTTAACCGTAACATTACACTCCTCGGTTATAAAAACACTCGTTTATAACGACACAAAATATTCAGTCCCTTTCATGACGTTATAACAGAGTTCGATTTTATTACTGTAAGATATGCTTCTCATAGAGTCTTTGTATCAAAGCACTTGCCCAGTTCGTAATTTGACCTTCTAACAATGCGGTTCCTCAAGATAAAGGTTTTCTGCAAGGACGCTCTGTGTCATTGGGCCAGTATCACAAGGCGTGTCGGAGGGGACTTATACCTTCAACTTCAGTGTCAAGCAAACCAATAAGATCTATTGCTTAGGCCAGTTGACCCTAAAGTCTAAGGAACCAGCATCCTCCGAAACGGTTTGTCACTACTCGCGCCAACAAAAAAGCGTCCCATCCCACAACATATGGATCAATTTTCCCAGTTATTAACCCTTTAAAGAAGAAGCGTACCGCGCTGTAAACACTCTACACTTCGGTCATAAAAACCAATCTCTTAATGTTTTATAAGGCAAAAGTTGCTGTTTATTCTGAGATCCGTACAAAACACATAAACGCAATGTGGGCACCACGTAGAATTTTTCAATATTAACCCTTTAAAGACGAAGCGTATCTGTTTTATATAAGGACTCAGTGCGTACCGCGCTGTAAACACTCTCCACTTCGGTTATAAAAACCAGTCTGTTAATGTTTTATAAGGCAAAAGTTGCTGTTTGTTCTGAGATCCGTACAAAACACATAAACGCAATGTGGGCACCACGTAGAATTTTTTAATGTTAAAGCTGGTCGTATGTAAAGTTACCGCTAGGCTTTGAACGGTTAATTTCGCAACCACAACACAAATGTGAACACAAGCAGCACACAAACAAAAACAAAGCTGATATGATACCTATCAAACTCAGCGCAGAGGAATTCACGGTCGAGTAAGTAGAATTGCCTTTTCATATTCGGAAGTCCCAGCTTTAAATATCCGATCGCTTATCTACTACCGTGAGAAATTCAATGGTACTTCCAGACAACATTTGCATTATGCCTCAGATTAGTCATGCCTAATTCCTTGAATATTTCTTTCTAATCGACTGTTCACTCAATATCCTGCGAACCATA
The DNA here is from genome assembly GCA_013340265.1 of Coptotermes formosanus. NCBI lineage: Eukaryota > Metazoa > Arthropoda > Insecta > Blattodea > Rhinotermitidae > Coptotermes > Coptotermes formosanus. Next base: position 359,097 of record BLKM01000917.1, read on the forward strand.
TAAACACATGTGGGAAAGTGAAGGTAGAGCTCCACTTTTTCTTAACCTCAGCACTAGACGGATGCAAATCATCAACTTCACGCCCACGGCCACTTTATCCCCTTCCCCAAAGCGTAGAGCGGCGGTACACAGGCGGGACCCAGTACCGGTCTAGAGACTTTGGAGGAGACGCCTCATGTCTCTGCCTGGAATCGAACAAAAGTCCTTCGGTCGTCAGTCCAATAGACAATACGGCAATGCTATTAATTCTGATGCAGTGGTGGAATGCATACAGTGCTGCTATCTGTAAATCATAATCGGTGACGAGAATTATAGGATTCATGGATTACAAACACCGGGGGCTGCAGTCCAGTCGATAAGAATGTTAGCTACTACTGAACCTCCACAACTCTTTCCTCCTCCTCTTCACCCTCCCAGCCAGTACACTTACATCACACTTATGAATAATTCAGGGTAACTTACTACATCCGTAGGGTAAACGTGGGTTTATTTGAAATGACTTAGCGTAATTTCGTTCATGAACATCAAACAAAGTTGCTACTGCAGCGATGTCCACATTCGTTAAAAATGTGCATAAATACAAACGTTTCATCTTTATTGATCCAAAATACTTTTCATAAAAATACGCTGAAACTCCGCAAAACAATATCAGTATTGTAAAAATGTAGTATTTATAAAAGCTAAAAACAGCTGAGTTAGGAAAATCTCCACTGCAAAACACTTCCGCAACAAACTCGATGTTTGTTTGTTTGTTTGTTTGTTTGTTTGTTTGTTTGTGTGTGTGTGTGTGTGTGTGTAATTAACTTTTCTTTATCACTTGAATTTAACCATCCGTACAGCATTATATTCCTGCTCCCCCCCCCCCGCCCCCTCAGTCACTTCAATGTACAAGTAAAATGCAGTGCAGTTTTTCACATATGCACGTAGAGGACACGTGTTTACACAGGACCGTCTAAACACAAGTACGGCGCCACAATACACAGGCTTTTGTGTGTTTACTGTTAGATTAAATTTGCGTTGCCTAAATATTAAGTTAATGTAACATAATTTATAAGGCTAGAATCTGTGAAATTTACAAAGTTGGGACATAACGTGTGCTAATCCGAGTACAGGTTACAGTGTAACGACTGAGTAAATAGCAACAACCAAATAAAGGTTATATTGCAAAGAGTGGATACAAATTAAAAATTAAATTCCTTGGCCTGGAGACTAACAGATACTTCAATACACTGAACAGAATATCCCAGCACTTAATTTAACGTGTTTTACTGTGAGAACAATCACAATTAACCCTTTAAAGACGAAGCGTATCTGTTTTATATAAGGACTCAGCGCGTACCGCGCTGTAAACACTCTCCACTTCAGTTATAAAAACCAGTCTCTTAATGTTTTATAAGGCAAAAGTTGCTGTTTGTTCTGAGATCCGTACAAAACACATAAACACAATGTGGGCACAACGTAGAATTTTTTAATGTTAAACCTGGTGGTACGTAAAGTTACCGCTAGGCTTTAAAAGGTTAATTGTTTGATTGACTGATTAATTCATTCATTCATTCACTGTAGTCTGTATTACGACAAGTCAATAGCCGCTTCCAAAGCGAGTTCTCCACAGCGTGCGATCTAGTGCTTCCTCTTTCAATATCCAGTATCCTCTATTTTCCTTACGATCTTCCGATAGCTGCTTATGTCTTCTTCGTCATATTCCCTTCACTATTTCCTTTATCTTTCCTTCAATAACGTGTTTTTAGAAGGCAGTTTCTAAGCAAGATGTGACCTATGCAATGATCCTTACTCCTTTTTATTGTTTGTATAATATTCTTCTCCTCCTTAACTCTGTGTAATTCTTCATTTCTCAGCCATCGATCCGACTGCTCTAAACTATCAGACCAATAGCAGTATTTACTGTACTATGTCCTATAAACTTCCCTGTGGTTATCTGGGAGTATTTTTCTGGAGAAATTCAACAGAAATAGAAAATAATATCATCAGAATAAGGGGAGAGATTTGGAAGATTTCTCTTGTCGAAAATTTACGAGACCTAGCGTAGTTACTTTTGCACGAGTGTCCCTGTGTTAACTGTTGTCATTAGTCCAAGCATTTCACTAACTGGCTCCTGCTGTCTGTGTTCAGCTTTATAAGAAGTTGCGCTGTTATATGACGGACTGTAGGGACTTTATATGGACATGAGACACGAAATGTGCATTTTGAGGTCATGCAGTTGCTCTGCTTGTGAGGCAAAAATAAAATAAAAATCAGGGTCTCTCTATTCTAAAATACAATGTTTTGTGATAAAAATTATTTGAATCATACCATAAAATACGGAACTCAGATTCACAACACAAATTAAGTTGTCAGAACCTTTTTACATATTCGCCTACAATTTTTTTTATTTATATACGTAAATATGTAAAATTTTCTCGTGCAATGTGTGGCCGTATATTGCCGTCATGTAACTCGAATTTATTGTTCGCCATAAACTGATGCATTTTACCCTTGTACTCAAGTTCGGTGTTCCGTGACTAGGCAGAGGTTTTAAGAGATATCACGTAAGAAATGACATAAAATTGCGTGTCCCAGAGGGAGGGCGAAAGGCAGACTGCACTGTCTGCGCTTCATCATGCCTGAGCACCATCTTTCTTTACGATCGAAGGAAGGAAAAGAAATGCTGGAAGAAGCATAGACGGAGGTCGTTGATAGGTTTTTATATTTGGGATAGCTAAATAAAAAGGGGGCTGTGATACGGGTCTAATCCATCACAGGCTGCTGACAGGATATTATCATCATCATCATCATCATCATCATCGCCACCACCGCCACACCCACCCTTCCTTATGATACGCCAATTCACTCTCCCTTCTCACAAACTCAGCTTCTTCAGTGCACATAGTGGCCTGATTCTTGGACTTTGTACCAATGGCTGCGTTAAATATGCAACACTCGAAAAGTAATTGCAGCAAGAAGGTAATAAATAACACAGAGCAGACAGGGAAAGGGCAGAAAAACGAAAATATAGTGCTATAAATCTGTGCAGACACCAGCATATGCAATGGTAGTTTTGAGGGTTCACAGTGATGAAGTTGAGGAATCTGGTTTTTGTAAGATGTGATGCTGTGTGACGCTAAGTTTGTAGGTGGTTGCTGACGTTTCGAAACATGTTGTCGCTTTCAGTTTCAAGGTTTCATGAGCTATGCATGTGACATATATAGGTCTACGTACTGGTTTTTCAAAAATATTGCATTTTCAGGGCGATTTCTTAAAAAATATAATAAAATTCTTATGAGGCCTAGATGGAATCTTTCTCCCATATTTTGAAATTCTCTTTCAAAATTCTGGAGTGTGTAATAAATTCGGTTAATGCAACTTCGTCAGATATTTAAAGCATAGCGTTAACTATACGTACCACCAGGTTTAACCTTAAAACATCTGTAATTTTCCAACATAATGTAGTCAAAATTTTCGTAAAACTGTCCACAATAAACAACCACAAAATTCACTAAATTTTCTTTCTAATGGAAACAGTACATTCCCTGCGATCTACGGACTGAATCTTTATATATAATGTGGACTGATTTTACTTTTAAAAGGATCATCAAAGAACCTGCAGCAGTAGTAACTTTATTTGAAAGCATCATGATTTGATTTGTATTTTTATTGCAGACATATGCTCCACCAAATGTGGTTTACGCCAGATACACTATGACCGCCGTACGGGATAGGCAACTTCTCCTACTGTAGTGCTTCACATGTGGCCCAAACGTGAACAGCAGGCGATACACTGCACAGTGCTGGTGGTACTGAGCCGGCGAACCGTAGAGAATAACTCATTAATAATTCGGTATAAAATGCACGAATTACGCAAATAAAATTAACAAGTTGTAAAACATGTCTATTTAATTGCTCTATAAGTAATTATAATTACCGCACAATGCACGATGGTGAGTTTGTTCAGATATTATGAAGGGTTTTGGTAACGCCTTCATCAGGGGAATTTGATTCAGGAAAAGACGTTTTGTTATTATTCCTGTATACTATTACAACAACAACTACTACTACTACTACTACGCCATAAAAAGCCCAATTTCGGGCTCTATCCTCCTCTGAGGTTTCTCAAGATATTATATTTTACAGGTTTGGATGTTACCCGATGCCAGAAATCCACTCTGCAAAACTGGATTTTATTTCAGGGTTTCCTCCCATAGGGTATTTGCCTCATTATGTGCCGATATAATAGACAAATTTCATCCTCTGAAACGTTTGAGTCCTCATCTGAACAAAGTTCAGTCACCTTTACTTCTGCGGTATTTCATCCGGGTGGAGACAGCACAGTAATTCATTACTGAATTGTCATCCTTGTCAGAGTTCTTGCCTTGTTGTAGACAGACGGACAAACGGGCGTACGGAAAACACATATACAGGGGCACAGAAGGACAAACAGGAAGACCGGCACACGTAATGAAACAAAATTATTTTTCCGAAGACACCACAACATAAGTACCTGCTGAAGTGACCATTTAACCCTTTAAAGACGAAGCGTATCTGTTTTATATAAGGACTCAGTGCGTACCGCGCTGTAAACACTCTCCACTTCGGTTATAAAAACCAGTCTCTTAATGTTTTATAAGGCAAAAGTTGCTGTTTGTTCTGAGATCCGTACAAAACACATAAACGCAATGTGGGCACCACGTAGAATTTTTTAATGTTAAACCTGATGGTACGTAAATTTATCGCTAGGCTTTAAAAGGTTAAAGCAAGAATTTCTTTCTTTCTTAAAAATTCGGTTATGTCAAAAGACTGAGATTCTGTTTTTACACTGACTTTAATTTTTGCAACGAACTCATCAGCAGCATTCCTTCCAATATTTTATATTTTGCTTACGCCCGTATTGGACGAAGGATAAAATGCAAATTAAGACCTCATAGCGATGCAACCGGCACAGCAGCAGCCAGCCCTCTTGCTTGTATTTCTGCCTGAAACCGCAATAATTCAAACCCTTCGACTGTCACGGCCGGGTTGGTTAACCCCAAACTTTCTGGATCTGACAAACGATCAATAACACTGTCTGTTTTTTTCGGGTGTGTGTGAAGTTTTTATTCCAGTGAACTCTCAAATTGATACTACCGTCCAACTTTTTATTCTATTGAAATTAGGTATGGGGTAAAAACACCCCTTTCTAGTCGTAAATTGAGGGTGCAGATGCTTTCAAATACTCCCTGATAATTAAACGCAGCCCGCGATCTAAATCTCCACATAGGAGGGTTGCAACACAATATATTTCGCATTGGGCAACGTCATGTAGAAGGAAATTTGCAGGTTTTAAAACTGGAACACACTGTGACAAAATATAAATAATATGAACGCATATAATAGATGACAGCGTGTTTTACCTTAACCCTTTAAAGACGAAGCGTATCTGTTTTATATAAGGACCCAGTGCGTACCGCGCTGTAAACACTCTCCACTTCGGTTATAAAAACCGGTCTCTTAATGTTTTATAAGGCAAAAGTTGCTGTTTGTTCTGAGATCCGTACAAAACACATAAACGCAATGTGAGCACCACGTAGAATTTTTTAATGTTAAACCTGGTCGTATGTAAAGTTACCGTTAGGCTTTAAAAGGTTAAATTTTACAATGAAGCTTCTCATCTTCTCTGCTTCATATATATTAATAAAAGTTAGAAATGTAAAGTTTTCCCTTTCGATGACACGTAGGCATGTAAGGGGAGTAGAGGTATACATCCACTCATTCTTAACTTTGGGAGTAAATGGAGGTAAATGGTTAAGTTTAGGCCTCGGCCGCTTTATCCCCGTAAAAGGAAATCCTGTACACATTTAACGGGAGGCTAGGTGAGCCCCAGGCCCGGTTTGGACGTTTTCGAAAAGAGAAAAATTTTTGCAACTACCGCGATTCGAATTCCGCACCGTTCATCCCGTAGCCTAGTAGCTTTATCGACTGAGCTATCGAGGCTCGTTTTGTATGTTTATATGGTGGACGGTTACGAACATGACCATGAAAATCCTCGCTCCAAAACGGGTAATTTTTTTAATGGGTGAGAGACCATCAGCTGCTCAAATAGGTCTATCAAATGACGTGACTTTTTTTGTAGAATCTATCGAAAAATAAAATACAATGTTTTAAAATTAACTTGACTGAAACCGCGGAAGTACGCAACAAGAAATAGGGGAGACCGGGTTTAGTTGGCACACTTTTCACTTCTTTATTTTTTACAATTTTCATACAAACGATACAAAAAAGAAAATGGTACTGGTGGCACGTGTCATTCTTAGACTATGCACGAAAATATAATGAAGAAGTTATATCAATAACTAATCCAAGAAAAATGAACTTCTTCTAGCCTCTGCACGTGTGCCAACTTGCCCCATATATGGGGTAGGTTGGCACTAATGATGGGGTAGGTTGGCACATAGTAGAGCCTGATTTATTATTATTGTCAAAAATATTCCAGGGAAGCATGAATGACGCTAAAATATTTAACTGTTAACAACATAATGAAACTGATTTACAGTCCATACAAAACTAAGGACAAACATTATAAATTACATTGGAAAATGAAAAGCGGTACAGATATATATAGCCACAAAACTCCAGAAATTTTCATCTGGTACATCCGACTCGCAGTTGGGACAAATATATCCCCAGGAAACGCCAGAAGTTCATTTTTCATGGGCCCACATTTGGCACTGGGTGCATTGAACCCATATTTCCCCCGATACACTATTTGAGTATCTGTCCATGCAAACCAAACAAAATATTTCGCCACCATTTTTGTCTGAGCAGTCTGTCTGAAATTTCCTCACTATTTTCCTCTTCTTCTTAGAATCTCTTTCAGGGTTATCAAAAGGCGCCTCTTGCTTCGCTTCTGATGTTCTTTTTCCTTTGGTCACTTGTCTCAATTTCTGCGTATCTCGGAAGGCAGCTTTCACCGGTGTATCAGTCAGGATTGCTATACATCTTTTGTTTCTAGTAGCGTTTGCTTTTAGGAGAAGGATGGACAAGTTCAGGAGTCAAGGACATGCTTGAGGAAGGATTTGTTTTGACATGTTTTCTTTTGGAAGGACCTGCTTCGGGAAAATGAATTCTTGAAGGGTCTGGTCCTGCAGACTCATCATGTTTAATGTTTCCGTTGCTGCATCTCGATGCTGCAGTGTCTGTGGCTGGAGCTGGTCTGGAGGAGGACAAAAACTCCTCATTAACAAAGTTATGTCCTTTGTAGGGAAAAATTCCAGTGACCAGGTATCCAGCCTTGATATTTGCAGGAGAAGCTGCAAAGTTGACAGACATGTTGATAATTCCAGGCCAATCGTAAATCGTCATCGTTTTTCCTGCGTGGGTTGTGATCCATGCTTCACATGCACGACTGACATAGGTTTAGTGGCCCACAGACACTCCTATCAAGGGGCTGCAGCTTGTGACTAAAACGAGGTGAGAAGGAGAGAACTGCCACGCCGTCTTCCTTACAGCAATCGAGTGCAACAACTGACAAATGCGAATCCTGACTCTGCAAAGGAGAATTACTGGTCGTTCTCTTGAAGGTTTCACATGGGGAAAAAATATTTCACAGACTTCACGAATTATTCCGCCTTCATCCATCCAGGACGACTACCATCACCTTGAATCTCTGCAGGAACACCATTCAAGAAATTGGCATGAAATTTAACCCTAGGGAAAATAGAACATGGCGGCACTCTGTTTCCTGCCGCTGAAACTTCCAGGGTTGAAATTGCTAATTTTCCAGGTTCAGCGGACATCAGTGTCTCTATGTATTTGCAACCACGGCGCGCAATAACTCTGTCATATATCTGCACCGATTTTATACCCGTTTCGTCCATGTTCCATACGTCGCCCGAACCAAGCCGCAGACGACCAAACACTTCTTTCAGGTTTATAAGAGAAAAGCATTAACATCAGTCTTGGTAAGCTATGCTGATGCTCGTTGCCTCAGGTTTGCGCAGCGAATCAGTCTTATGCCTTTTCAAGAACTTCGCAAACCATTCTATGCCTGCCATTTTTGTATCCCTCCAACATTCGAGGATATTTATATTTAAAGCCATTGCGTACTGAAATAAAAACTTTCTCACCTCCCTTGCAGACAAGCCATAGTAGATGTCAGATGCCATTTACAATGATTTCTCTGAGATTTCTTAATCACCAGAAATTACACTTACCCTGTTTTTAAAAATTAATGAGAAATATGGTGAAAGATATAAGAACGTTTTACTTTATGTAGCGACCCATTTATCAAAAATAAAACTACGGAGCACTTTTGATTTCTTTCTCTGTTCACTTATACCATACAGCAGAAACACACGTGAACTCAACTGGCGAGTTTTCTTGTACTCAAAACTGAAGGTCGGATTCTGTGAAATTCCCCGTGTATCCTCAAAAGCTCTGCTGCAATATCTCGTTGGAGAGAAAAACGGGATCCCAAAATCTCTTGCCAATTTCTAATCGACCTATTTTCTATTCTGGCTGCCCTAACGGCTCGAAGAGCTGTATCTGGGGCAATGTTTGCATTTCAGATTTCCTTTTGCACGATCTTGGCATAATTGTATTTCCTTAAACAACATTGAACTGATGAAAGCAATAAGAAGCGTACAGAATACTGCATTGTTGACCGCGGGGTAAGCTGGAACAGTGAGCCAACTTGCCCCATAGCAAGTGTGCCAACTAGACCCAACACGAACTTTCAGTTTTGAGGTTAGTTTCCTCTGAGATTAAATGCACAAGGAATGCTGTTATTTCTCAGTCATATTGCCACATATATACTACGTAACTACACACTATTAGTTCAGATAAATCCCTAGCAGCCTTCTCAATAATACGTATTTACCGAACTGTTGTAAAATTACTCGGCGTTGTGCAAAACACATACAATGAAATTTTGCTTCCGATACAGCTGTCAGCACATTGCCAACTAACTTCCCTCCAATGAAAGATGTAGCTCATCATACTGCCCCACAGGTGATGCGCTCTTACAAAGGAGAGCAGATATTAACGTTGTGCCAACTTACCCGTGTAGCCAACTAAACCCGGTCTCCCCTAAAGCACCAACTTTCGACAGCACTCCAGCACATCTACAAGATTTCAATTGCCAGAATAAAAACTGAAAATAAATTACCTGCAATATTCAAGCAGTGGTGTGTAGAGTGCAGCATTTCTCGGAAATATTTTGCATTTCATATTTTGTGAGCTTTCTTAGGCACTTTTTCTTACTTGCTGTTCTTATTGAAATGTGAATCGAATCAGAAACTGGTACCCAACGCAATAAAACGTGACCCTCAAATTGCCCTTGCAGAGTCACAGATTCAAATCCTGTTTTTACTCTTCTCCCCACCCTTCTCCTTTCAGGAAGGATCATCAAAGGAAATCTAACATCTTCCCCAAATGACCAACCCTGAAGCAGATTACAGTCTATGATAGGGGTCTGGTGGCACTGGACTTTGCTTCCTACGAGCTGCTGATGTAATGACTTGATATCGGTTACAGGAGGCAGAACCTGGCGAATGGAAACGACCTACAAGTCCCTGCTTCTCCAGCCATATATATGACCGTGCTGTCCCACCCATTCACACGGAGATATGGGGCCTTACGGCAACCTAATTTGTCTACAGCACAGGACTTCAAGGATACTATAAGGATACCAACCCCTGTCTTACAACCTCGAAACAAGGATAAGTCTACAGGAAAGAAAATATACAGAAAAATCTTTCTTAAATTTGACTGAAACACTGTTTAATTCAGAAATCGAAATGTCGTAAGTCGGCAAGACGACGGGAGTAAAATCTAGTGGCAGGCTTTCTGAACATGAAAACAAATCCTGTGGGTCCATGAAAGGGGGGGGGGGACTTTCGTCAGTACCGACGCAAGCATTATCTTAACAAGAAACATTCTTCGCTGTGTATTTAGTCATTTCAGCTGCGAGACACGAGCCAAGGTGTATATACTTAGACGATATATTCTAAAAGGTTTTGATGATGGTGTATAATAATGTGTGGTGATGGGTTTATGGACTTTATGCGTCGTCCGAAGAGTAAAATGTTAAAAATATTAAAAAATTAAAATCACTACGTTTCGGAAGCTGGCTCTACTGCCTTCCTCAGGTGAATGGAGGGGGAGAAGAAAAGAACATCTATTCTGTTGGGCCCCTTAGACAGAGCTAGAGGTCCAGTGATGGAGGCTAGCTCTGTCTAAGGGACCCAACAGAGTAGGTGTTCTTCTCTTCTCCCCTCCATTCACCTGAACACGGAAGCAGAGCCAGCTTCCGAAACGTTGTGATTTTAATATTTCAATATTTTACCCTTAGGGCGATGGATAAGTCCGTAAACCCGTCACCACACAGTACTAGCCGATAGAGTTGCACTGCGTGTCAGTTACAGAAAACATTGTTGTTTCATATTACATTGCCTCTTTTGTGTTCCAGCGACACAGTATCAGCTTTTTAAACTGGGTTGAATTAAATTCAAGGTGTAAAAATTGTTGTAATGAAGGCCACAACATTTTTCGGTCCAAACATTTATATTTTATAACATTTTAACCTATTTATATCACAAGTGTGTGTTTATTCAATTTTTAATCATCCCAGCAAGTCGTATTACGTATATTACCTTCGCAAGTAGTTTCGGTTCTGGAAATGAACCATCTTCAGGCCACTAACAAGGACATAAAATGGAAAGCTCTGTATATTATACGTAGAAGAAGTCTTCCTTCATATCGATGGATACAGCATAAATGTGTATAAAACCATTGAGGGTTTTTTTTCTGTGAGGCGTCACTAAATGCTGAAATGTTAATACACAATTTTCCATTTTATACACCTCTTAGTGGCCCGATGGTTCATTTCCAGAGCTGCAACTAGTCGCCAAGTCAACGTACGTCATATAATTTGCTGTGTGTGACTGAAGAATTGAATAAATATACCCTTGTGATTAACAAGGAGCCTCGGTTGCGCAGCTGGTTGAGGCACTGCGCTACAAACAGGGAGGTCGCGGGTTCGATTCCCGATGGTGTTATTGGAATTTTTCATTGACATAATCCTTTCGGTCGCACTATGGCCCTGGGTTCGACTCAGCCTCTAACATAAATGAGTACCAGGAATATTTCCTGGGGGGTAAAGGTGGCCGGTGCGTAGGACTGACAACCTTACAACCTTCAAGTGCCGATTGTCTATAAATCTGGGAGCCTCAACCTCCTGGAACCCTCAGGGCCTGTCCAGGTCTGTAATGGGACTGCTTTACCTTTACCTTGTGATTAATACACCAAAGGGGATGTTCTGTAACACGATTACTGACATTATAACGTTTCAATTACAATTTCACTCACATATCTGCTTGTCCATAAGTTGTTCAGAAATTAAACATAAATTAAACATAAATTAGTTTATAACAAAACGGACGCAACTTTTGCACAATATTGTCTGTTTATCTTTTTATCTTCTCCCCGACATGTTTCGGCAAGTTACTATGCCATTATCAAGGGAGCTGTATCAAAATTACATAAGATGTCACATTCATGCACATCTTATGTAATTTTGATACAGCCCCCTTGATAACGGCATAATTACTTGCCGAAACATGTCGGGGAGAAGATGAAAAGATAAATAAATAGACAATATTGTGCATAAGTTGCATCTGTTTTGTTATATTGACCATATGCACGGAAATTAATAATATAAAATACATTATTTTCTCGAATCTTCCGCATTTTGTTTCGTTACCGCTTTCTTAATTTTGGCCAATATAAAAAAAACAGAAATACAGTGGTCCGGACAAAACTGAAAATTTCGTCTGCGGCACTATCTTACAGATAGAAGGAAGCCAATAGTATGCACTGTGTAAACGAAGAATATAACCGGCGCTGAAAAGAGATAGAATATTTGAAGATGCAAGATGTTGCGAAGTGATGATGCTGGTTTGGACAGTAGATGCGCCCTTATCTACTAACCGTCCCCACCGCTCTAAAACCACAACCACTTTCTTCTGACGCAACTGCGAGCTACCTTTACTAACCGCGACACACTCGGACACGATTGATTTGGCGAAGTGCCACAAAGTGGTTTTAAATATAATATTAATATATTGAAACACCAAATTTTATTTATTTTGTTAATATTTGTATTAAATTAGGGTGAACTGTATATCTTCTTTAACACTTTAAAGACGACGCGTATCTGTTTTATATAAGGACTCAGTGCGTACCGCGCTGTAAAAACTCCACTTCGGTTATAAAAACCAATCATTTAATGTTTTATAAGGCAAAAGTTACTGTTTGTTCTGAGATCCGTACAAAACACATAAACGCAATGTGGGCACCACGTAGAATTTTTTAATGTTAAACCTGGTGGTACGTAGAGTTACCGCTAGGCTTTAAAATGTTAAGAAACATTACTCACTTTTATATATCTATTTCAGATGGGATTTATACACTGGGCTGATGCCCATTTGAATGTAACGGAAGTAAAGTCACCACACGCAACGTAAGAACGGGTCGAGGGCCACAGGATGCGTACCACTGCTCTAAATGGTATCTCAAGCACGGCTTGCTCCCGGTCGCTATGCTAATTTACATTGCGAGATGTCCCTGCCACAATTATAAACTTACAGTAAAGAACAAACTCTTGGCTGAATTGCTGCGCTGACTAATTACGCTACCTTAATCCTTGTTGTGCTGTGACGCAAAAAATAAGGGTGAGTCGCGGTTCACAGGGATATCACCAGAAGGAAAAGTAGCTGATCAAATTTGGCACACGAATTGTTGACTCCGTGATAGACTAGGGTATTGAAAATAATTTAATTTATTGGCATAAATTTAAAAGTCGGTGCGGTTCTCAGATCCCGGTCTAATTGGCACTAAAATACGTTATCAAAATTAGTATTGGACAGCACCTAAACTTCGGGAAAAATGTAGGAATATGGGTGCGAATTCTCAGATACATAAAAAGTAAAGTATGCCCATTTAATATTCATATTTTAACTGCTTAAGCACGAAACGTAATCACTTTTCGTTAAAGGCCCAGCCCGTACCGCGCAGTAAACACACTCCGTCTAGATTATAAAAACCCGTCAGTTAATGCTGTATAGGGAAATAATCGCAGTTTGTTCTGAGATCCACACAAAACACATAAATACACTGTGTGGGCAGAACGTAGAATTTGTGAATGTTAAACCTCGTGGTAAGTAAAGTAAATGAGAGGCTGTAGAAGTTTCAATTGCCACTAGATAAGACCACTGTATACCTTTAAACGATCAGCTGACATCCCTACACAAAACCTTCCCACGTTCTTTTTACCATTTTCAGGGGTATAAAAGCGTGACATGCAAAGTCACTTAAACCTAAGGTACAAAAGGTACAGGAAGATGTAAAGTTACCCCTGTACACGCAATGAAGGTGTATAGGGGGAGTGGAGACGTAGTACTAGATGGAGGCGAATAAATATTGAGTGTATTTATACACAAGTCAAGCTCATATTTACCCTCTTCTGAAACCTGATGTCATGCAGCTTGCTATAAATGTACAGCCTTCTCCACATTCTACTGCCTCCATCTTCAGTGAGTGCGCCTCCAAAACGTCGGTAAGTTTCTACCGTATGGCAAGGCCTCGCCTTCCCCAAGACGGTAAATTTAACTTTTTAAAGCCTAGCGGTAAATTTACATACAACCAGGTTTAATATTAAAAAATTCTACGTGGTGCCCACATTGCGTTTATGTGTTTTGTGCGGATCTCAGAACAAACAGCAACTTTTGCCTTATAAAACATTAAGAGATTGGTTTTTATAATCGAAGTGGAGAGTGTTTACAGCGCGGTACGCACTGAGTCCGTATATAAAACAGATAAGCTTCGTCTTTACAGGGTTAAAATCACCACTGCTATAAGTTCAAAATAAGTCAGATTTGAAATTTGTCAGTAATCCTCCTTTTGCTTTGTTCATTAGAGGACGTGTTATTAAAATTATCTACAAAATTCGCCTCTAAAGAAGGCCAAATAAAATCCCACACAATTACATTTTATTTTGTTCAGAATATACACCCATCTGATGGTTGATTAAAACAAAAAGATGAAAATAAGTCTAAGATAAACGTAACTTGTACACTGCACGTGGGGTCTGTTATTAATACGATACGATATTTTACATTAACTTCCATCGGAAAGGCAGACCTCTGCATCTTCTGGATCCAGACCACTGCTGGGACCAGTTTGTTTCACGGAAAACATGGGGGAATGGGAAGGTTGGCAGTGTTCCTAAAGCTGTTGCCATTGGGCACTGGCCAGATGATTTCATGTAGGGATTAGGGAAAGGGGGACATTTGACTGCATGAACCCCAAACCACAGCCCCAAATTCTCATAACCTTCCAACCAACACACATACAATGTTCCTGCCGCAGGATGAATAGCTCGAGCAAAGAATAGATTCTCATAAACTCTGCGTGGCTGCAAATTCTCCATTTCGGGGCAGAATATCCTGTCCAGGAATTGACCACAGTAGACAAACTTGACTGATGTCCAATTCTTATCATTTCAGCAGCTCAAAGAGGTAGGTAGAATTTTCTTCTGATTTACCTAGTTCTAAGTATTTATTACTTAATTTTCCAGCACGTGCAGCCCTAATACCAATGGCTGTTTTAGTAGTAAAAAGCCGTGTTCCCACGACCTGTACATTTGTCAAAAACTTGTCACTTGTGGATACTTCCCACGTCGTGGAAACAGTGAAATCCCACAAATATTGGTCACTTGTCATTTTTCCACCGACTCTCGGTAAATGTGACACAAGTCAATGGAATCACCTATATCTGTTTATGTAGATTCGTTGCTGCGAGTACGGATCTTTGCCAAGTAAACCAGTCGTTGGAACAGAATCACAGTTATTCACTTTGTGCCTTGTACAATGCACAATTACTGGTGCATCTGTCAAATTCACCAGTGGCGAGGAAAAAGGCTTTAGAACAAACTTTTAAATCTTTAAACCCTGAAGTAAATGGATACTTCAGATATGTTTTACCTTCTGACCAACTTCTATAATCAGAACACACTTGATGTAAGGATATTCTATGCAAATCTGAACAGAGTCCCTCCGACAAAATTGTGCCAGTACCCTACAGACCGACAGACGCTCCCTTATCCCCTTAAAATAATGGGAATAGTGAAACCTACAGGAAAATATTACACTGACAGAGACAAATACATGTAGAGTGGAATTAATAAGAGAATCTACAGCTTAGTAATTACCACAGCACGCCTTCTTGAGCATGATCAAATTAAGAGACTTTCATTAGGAAAAGGGGTAAAGAAATATACAGTCTGGTCGAGAATTCTGGTCAAGTGACGCGAGTAGAAGACAGAGTTCTACACACAGTATAACAATGAAGTTAGACTTGCATAAATAAAATATCGAAATCTGGGGCTGCCTTCACTAACTGAAGGTTAGGTCCAGAGCATTGCACACAACGCTGACGTAACTTGAGGTTAAATAATAATAATAATAATAATAAAACTACAGAAAACATCTATACTTGGCACAGCACACACACTGCGGGAAGTGCTAGTGTAGAAGCACAAAAGGATTTAATATTGCAGACAGCGCTATATGCACCATTAACAGTACGCGCGGGATAGCTGCGGCACTGTGTACCCTAGAAACGTGGTTTGTTTCAGGTACATAAGTGTGAATACCCTGCATACAGGGGATAGTGTAATAATAATAATAATAATAATAATAATAATAATAATTATTATTATTATTATTATTATTATTATTATTATTATTACAGACACAACCTTCACAGCACCTTCACCAGAAGCTGCAGAAATACACAGACTCGAAAACGCGCTTGTAAGGATAGGGCAATTGAAGACCGTATATACAGTACCATTAGTATTACCCACAACGAGTATTATCGCAAATAAATTACACTACAGTCTGAAACTGCTCCAGCTTCGCCCTGGTCTATATATTGAAAAACGCGCCATATTGTTCAAAAGTTTATAGCAGAGTAATTAATAAGAAGTGTTTTGTCAGTGAGACCGGCACTCTTTGAAAAGCAGCTAAACCGCTGTGACTTCAGAACAACAACAGTCTGTTAGAGGCTGAGTGGATCCCAGGGCTATTGAATGCGGACAGAAGGAATACATCGCTTGAAAATTTCCAAGGAACCTACTGGCAATCGAACCCGGAACCTCCCATCTTGTGGCGCAGTGCCTCAACAAACAGCAGCACCAAATTCCGACCTGTCTGTACACACAGAGTACTGTCAAATTTTATGCATGCTGAAGTTCCTAAGCCTAAAAAATGAGTTCTGCTAATAAAAAAAGAAACAAAATCCAGTTTCAAAAACAGACTTGGTTTGCCTTCGTACAAAACCGATTTCGATCGAAGATTCTGGCCTCTCGGGAAACTAAGCCATGTTGACTTGTATCAGCTGCTGATATTTCGAAGGGCTCCAGTGACTTCACGTTCTGAGCCACTTTTCTAGGACAGCTTGAAATTGAAGATGAGAGAACGGCAATCTTCCGAAAGTCGGCAATTGTTTATCCGCCCACAAAGGACAACAACTCAAAATACTTAAGTCTCCGGCATCGCCTCTGTGCCAACCACAAATCTCTCACGATGTCAACAGTTCTATGGTCTGACATGACCCACTGAAGAAAATTTCTCATATTCAATATATGGGTGCATCCCCTTTCCCACAAAACGACAAAATGTCAGCTGCTATACGCAGCACTAGTCTCCTGGCACACCAGCTACTTGCAACATTGATACGGCATTGAAATCTACAGTGTTTTGCCCAAATGGCATTACTCATATCCTCGTTTCCGTGTAATTTTCTCCTCCCGTTTCTTGGTAGCTGCTAATTAACAACTTTAATTAACTCGATAATTTCATCAGCAACTCGCTCAGCAAAAGTTGTTCAAACTCTGTTCAGACTATCTTGCTCTCTTTCTCTCAGCCACCTTCTCACACTCTCGTGCGTTTTTAAGATACGAAGTCCTGAAGCAGAGTACCTCTGACAAGAAGTACCTAAGCTCTTGACTTTTAAAAACTTGTAAAATGCACCGGTTAGTACACTCTTACCTACCATCAGCATTAACATTTAGATGGTGTGAATTTTTGCCCAAAGATTGTATGTATATGTATTTCGTATAATTACGTATGTATTTCGTGTAATTATAAATTCATTCGTATAATTATATGTTTTATAATTATAAATATATTTCGTATAGTTATATATGTTTTGTATAACTATAAATGTGTTTCGTATAATTATATATGTATCTCGTGTAATTATAAATGTATTTCGTATAATTACATGTTTTGTATAATTATAAATGTATTTCCTATAGTTATATACGTTTTGTATAATTATAAATGTATTTCTTATAATTATATATGTTTTATATAATTATAAATGTATTTCCTATAATTATATATGTATTTCGTGTAATTATAAATGTATTTCGTATAATTATCTATATCTTGAGTAATTATAAATGTATTTCGTATAATTATATGTTTTGTATTATTATAAATGTATTTCTTATAGTTATATATGTTTTGTATAATTATAAATGTATTTCGTATAATTATACGTTTTGTTTAATTATAAATGTATTTCTTATAGTTATATATGTTTTGTATAAATATAAATGTATTTCGTGTAATTATATATGTAGTTCCTGTAATTATTCTCCTAAATAGCATTCATCAGTGGATTTTATATTCAAAAAAAGACAGTCTTACACAGCACATGTACAAATTCTCCAGGTTAATAGTTTCGGTTTCATTAACAATCTGTCATCAGACTTTACTTTATCAACAGCCGTCCAGTGAACTTATCCTTGCACATAGCAGTCACATCTCATTCCTTTACAAAATTCGTCATAAAAGTATTGAAATAAATGTACAAAATATGGATAAAATTATTGAGTATAGAAAATTTTTCTTTCTGCACTCCGTAATTTTATCCACACCGGCTGTGCGTGTCCGGCTGTGTGTGATCCAGAAACCTCAACAGTGAGGCGGGCTAGGCCCGAATAGGGCTGTTGCGCCACAGGAAAAAAAAAGCAGCCCAAAAGGATTTAAAGTCGTACAGGAATTTTGAACTTATATTACTTAGAACTCGATTTGTATTTTTCGCCAACTTTGAAAATGATTTTTCAATTTTAACATCCAAAAGCCTTAGAAGTTTCTGTGACGTTCTTTTCCAAACTTCTTCCCGTATGAAATTTATATAGCCTACTTGATGTAACAGTTTCGAGTCTTGGCGCCTTAGATCCTGAAAGTGGCTCACTGTCCTATGTGCCACGTGCTTCCAGTGCGCATGCCTGCATATAGCGTTGTTACCGTCAGACCAGTTTTATTTTAAGTTATAAAACACTTCCATATCTCTTTAACAACAGTCTCGCCGCATGTGTGTCTTCAATTTTGGTATCGTTCATATTGCGCATTGTCCATAATCGATTCACAACATTCAGCCCAAAAAAATGCACCGTATTGTTCCCAGATACTCTATATTACAATATCACGTTGAACACTGCTACATGGTTCGGTACCTAACTGGATCATCAAAGCATTAATTTGATGTAATACAAAAACATGTGAAAACAAAATAGTGCATTTTTTTGATTTAATATTATGTATTTTTGTTGTAAATATGAAACAAATCTCTGTAGGTCAGCATAGAGACGCCAACTACTTGCGTCTAAAACAAGTTATACACCTGTACAAGTAAGGCATCCCTTCATTCACAGGTTAATGTCCGGAAGGTTAAAAGGTTAACACGGTATTTTCCCTAAGCGGGAAGAGGAGGAGCAAGAGACAAGGAGAGCAGGGAGCGGCTCTGGGGCCCACAAAATCCCCCCCGCCCCCCCCCCACATGAAATGGGTACCACGGTTCTTTCCATGGGGCAAAATGGCCAGGCCGTAAATTTGACCACTTACCTCAGAAGAGTGCAGAGGTTAAGAATGAGTGGAGCTGTACCTCTACTCCCCCTATAGACCCTCACTGCGTGGATTGGAACAACTTTTCCTCTTATAAAGTTCTTTAAAGTTGTTGAAATTTTACAACGGACAAGAAAAGATCCTGTTGCCCCACGTTTGCATCCCGACTTATGTCAACAGAGTACATTAGAATCTGACGTAACGTTACGTGCCTGAGGTATCAGCCTGGTAGAGTTTCGGGCTGAAAACTAGCTGTCGTATTTTTCTTCAGTCCCTCAATATCAGTGCTGTTACAGTATCTCGAAACAAGCCCCAATTGTCTTCACACGCTCCGGTACATTTCGTCTTACACGTCATTCAGTGCTGCAAATGTCCTGCTGTAAGTGTTTCATGTTTCAAACCCAGATCTTTCGCCCCAGCAGCAGAGAAATTAATAATGGGCAAATCACAGATGACATGACAAGGCGGTGGGCCTTCCATTCAGAGCGACAGCCACCACATTCTCGTGGTCGATCACGTGACTGTAATTTCATGACAAGTTAAGTTGGCTGCAATGGAGTTAAAACCCGTTTTCTCTTTCTGCATGACAGGGAGGCAGAAATTTGGAGAAAAACCTCAGCTGGCAAGGGAAAATGTCAATTAATTTCAAGGATGATGGCCCAGATTTCCACCCACTTTCTTGTAAGTGAAAAACCTATTGCCCGAGTCCTCCCAGCCTTTCTTGGCGTCGCTTCAAAATTTAACTTTGGAAACTCCGTAATATGGGATCGCCTTCCTACCAAACAGAGCCCAAATTTTACCAACCGGAAGCAACAAAGCAGACGCAGGAATGGGCGCACACCCAACCCACTGCGTAGTGAATACCGGGTGTGTTTCACGGGGCTAACGCGGCCGGGATATGGTCTTGACCACTTACATTCATCTAGCGCCCAGTTTAAGAATGAGTGGAGCTATATCTCCACTCTACTTCATGACGTGTTACAGAGATGCATTTACGTCCCTGCGGTCATACCGTATCCGTTACAGACTTTCCACGCCTATAGGCAGCAGTTTGTGACACTAATTTAACTGAGACACGTTAGCAAGAAGACAGCAATGTGCGTATAAAGTAACACAGCAGCACGTTCGCGTAACCATTCTTGCCGTGCAAAATCAATAAGTATACTATTACATATTCTGAACGTGTATCTGTAGCCTTAGTTATCCAGCGTGCAAAGCGCATGCACCGTGTTATACCGTCACCTGCGGCTCTACCATATTTTTCCAAATTATCTTATAAACGTCATGATTTTCGGAAAACATTATTGAACATAAAATGTGTTTTGATTTTCTTTACAACTTTTGTCTGAAAGATTTCTCATTCTAAGAAGAATTCAGCGAAATATTATCATAAATGTACACAGGTCTTCATGTAAAGTGCCCGTTATTGTTGTCACATTTTAATGAGACTTTTAACTTTCTCGACAGATTTCCGAAAAATACTGAAATATCAAATTTCATGAAAATCCGTTTAGTGGGAGGCGATTTGTTCCATGCGGACGGACAGACACACATGATGAAGCTATTGCGCCTCAAGAAGACACGTAACATAACCAGAAGTAATTTTATTGAAATCATTTCTGGTAATACCAGCATCTAACTGATAAGGTCTAAACCAAATAAAGCGTTTTAACCCTTTAAAGACGAAGCGTATCTGTTTTATACAAGAACTCAGTGCGTACCGCGCAGTAAACACTCTCCATTTCGGTTATAAAAACCAGTCTCTTAATGTTTTATAAGGCAGAAGTTGCTGTTTGTTCTGAGATCCGTACAAAACACATAAACGCAATGTGGGCACCACGTAGAATTTTTTAATGTTAAATCTGGTGGTACGTAAAGTTACCGCTAGGCTTTAAAAGGTTAAGCATTAAAAACCACTGAAATTACTTTAGACTCGTGTTTCAACACGTGGTTTGTGTATGGCGGGGCTTAAGCTGAGGGCTGGAAGCAGTTCCCTTCGTAGAATTCTCCTTAAATTCTGTTCCCTCAGGTTTCTATCAAGTGACGGCGTGTAGGTAGAGATTGGTCTGAGGAAAGTCTTGCATTCTGTGGAAATAACAGAATAGGGCTTTAAATTTCGGTCACACTGTGAATGAGACCCCATCCACTTCCCTGCACAAATCAGTTTCTGATGCCACACTCGCCTTCCGTAAATCCCCCGAGTGCTTTAGCGTATATCTGCCTGTCTCTCTCTCTCTGTCTCTCTCTCTCTCTCTTTCCAGGTTTTTGTTCTTCTGAGTGAAGGATTCTCCCCCGAGAATCCGCTTCCTTTTCCAATAAGAGGGAACAAATCCGAACCAAAATGAACAGACACGCAACGAGCAGCGGTACCAATTTTCTACAGCTTTTAAAATGATAGGTACTTTCAACGTGGATTCTATGATCCCCTTATTAGCCCGCACTTTTCCTCTTTCTTCTACACTTCACGAGTAAAGTTGATTCGCACTGCCTGCATATCTCATTGCGCTAACCAACCATCCTGGAACGTTCTCCTAACTGATCAGCGCACAAGCGAGATATCACTCATATATATTTGGACTTTCTGCGTAGCCACTGATTATATAAACACGACGTTTGGAAAGCAGACTACTTTCAAATTTTATTGGAAAGTTTTTATTTTTTTCCTTGTTCAGGGCCTGCAATTTTAATTTTTAACCTTTTAAAGCCTAGCAGTAACTTTACGTACCACCAGGTTTAACATAAAAAAATTCTACGTGGTGCCCACATTGCGTTTATGTGTTTTGTACGGATCTCAGAACAAACAGCAACTTTTGCCTTATAAAACATTAAGAGATTGGTTTTTATAACCGAAGTGGAGAATGTTTACAGCGCGGTACGCACTGAGTCCTTATATAAAACAGATACGCTTCGTCTTTAAAGCGTTAATAAGCGATAATTCATTTCATGTTATTACAACGTGCAGACTAAGTTTTGTGTACACTAATTTTGTATAAAGAAATTTGGATTCTTTTGTCTCTCACGTATAAATTTTGCAGGTTTTGGTTCTTTTACGTTGTTACTTATTCTAAAGATTGTATTTCACCTGAAGACGAAAGCAGTTTGCTTTCGAAACGTCTTGTTTCTGTAATCAGTGACGATGGAAAAAGTGCGAACACACATCAGTGACACCTCGCGTGTTACACCATTGTTTAACAATTGCAGCAATCACCATATCACATCTTTAAGCCCTGCTGTAAGTGTAGCAGTATGCATCTACCTTTGGTTTAGGGTAACTGACGTTAGCATTTCTCATAGACACCGTTTCCAGGCTGTTCTTTATCTAAATAATAAAGTCACTGGTTGGACACCATCTGTATTGTGTTAGTAACTTGGTAGGTAGGAGGCAAAGATTAGAGGAAATCACTTCCCTTCGAGATAAAAAGATGTCAGAACCACACAATCTCTCTGAACTACATTACGCCTAACTGGGTATGCAACTCCACATTATCAGACAATGGAAGAACTTAACGTGCAGTGTACATGTTAAGATAGCAGGTTTTCACAGCGAGGCCTGGTGTGACACCGTACAACTAACTAACTAACTAACTAACTAACTAACTAACTAACTCCATGGAGCAGAGGCCTTCTTGAGAAGCTAACAGTTTCTCAGCTAGTCAAGAAATTCCCCGCATTTTATGGAACCCGGAGGTTCACTACCGCATTCACAACACCCCGCCACCTGTCCCTATCCTCAGACAGCTCAATCCAGTCCATTCCCCATCCCACGTCTTGAAGATCCATTTTAATATTATCCTCCCATCTACGCTTGAGTCTCCCAAATGGTCGCCTTAAGTCAGGTCTCCCCACCAAAATCCTGTATGCACCTTTCTTTTCCGAAGTACGTGCTACATGCCCCGCCCATCTCATTTTTCTCGATTTGGTTCCCCGAATAATATTTGGTGATGTGTACAGGTCATTAAGTTCCTCGTTATGTAGTCTTCTCCACTCCCCTGTCGCCTCGTCCCTCTTAGGCCCAAATATCCTCCTCAGCACCCTATTCTCGAACACCCTCAGTCTTTGTTCCTCCTTCAGTGTGACAAACCAAGTTTCACATCCATACAAAACAACAGGTAAAACTACAGTTCTGTATACCCTAATCTTCTTGTTTCTGGATAGCAACCTGGAAGACAAAAGATTCTGCACCGAATGATAGCAAGCATTCCCCGACTTCAATCTCCTCTTAATTTCTTCATGAATGGAGTTTCGATTCGTTAGGGCTGTTCCCAAATATTTGAATTCTTCCACCCTTTCAAAGGCTTTGCTATCGATCTTTATGTTGTGGTTTTGTCGCGCATTCTGATTCGTGACACCGTACAGTCTTTATAAAATTACAAAGGAGCATGTCGTGAAACAATTACGGACTCTTAGCCTCTCAAAAGCTTTCTTACTCAGTTCTACGGTGTTAGCTCCTTAGGCATAGCGAATATCAACACATACGTAGCTACGTATTGTTGTACAGGACTCACTACAATCACACCGTTGGGCTATGGGCCTGTGTTTATAACGTCTTGGCTCCAAAAACTTAGATTTGCAAATCAAAATGTCTACAGACTTCACTCTTTATTGTCAATAAGAATACCCTAAAATAAATTTATGGGCCTGTATTTAGGCCTATTGTAATAAAAATGAACATCCTGTATAATGTGGTATAACACGTACGACATGCGTGTCAGTGTTAGGCTACCAAAGTCCTTTCGATTTAAAATTCCTCTGATACCAGTCTTTAACGTAACGCTGTCTTGACACAAGGGAAAAGCCCCGTTTTTGCGATGTATAAAACCATATTCTGCGCACAGAACCTGACCGAAATGCCAAAGTGGAATCGCTGAGGTTTAAGATTTTTTACTGCCGGTAAGCAGATGAAATTATTGTATGAATCTAGGCGTAAACACTTAAAAATCTGTCTCAAGAGAGACAGATTTTCCGGAAGTCCGATTTGCGTTTTAATGCGAAAAACACGTCCAGAAAAATGAATGGAAAACTTGCTGCAGATACCGTCACTGAAATAGGCTGTAAGTGCGCGTAGTGAAAAAGCAGCGAAGGTTTTGATCGCAAGTTCTCTAATTAAACTGATTTGCATTTTTAACCTTTTAAAGCCTAGCGGTAACTTTACATATGACCAGGTTTAACATTAAAAAATTCTACGTGGTGCCCACATTGCGTTTATGTGTTTTGTACGGATCTCAGAACAAACAGCAACTTTTGCCTTATAAAACATTAAGAGACTGGTCTTTATAACCGAAGTGGAGAGTGTTTACATCGCAGTACGCACTGAGTCCTTATATAAAACAGATACGCTTCGTCTTTAAAGGGTTAAATACAGCATCTTGCCTTATTATATTAGCAATCGTGTTATAAAACTTCAAGAAAAATCGCTTGTTCAGACACAAAATTAATGTTCACCCTGTATATGCCATGAAGCCATTTGGAGTGTAGGCATAGCTGCACTCATTCCTAACCTCGACGCAGACTGCTTCAGGCTCCGACAGCTTTACTGTCGGTAACCATTGAACAGGCACGCGGTGGCGCAATTGGTTGAGACACTGCTCTACAAGCCGGAAGGTCGCGGGTTCGATTCCCGATTTGGTCATTGGAATTTTTCTTTGGCTTAATCCTTCCTGCAGCACTATGGCCCTGGGGTCGACTCATCCTCTAACATAAGTGAGTACCAGGAGTACTTGCTGGGGAATAAAGACGGCCGGTGCTTACGGCTGACAGCCTTACCACCTTCATGTGCCGATTGTCTTGAAATCCGGAAGCCTCAACCTCCTGGAGCCCTCATGGCCTGTCCAGGTCTATAATGGGATAGCTGGGGGTGGGCTGTCCACTTTGGAGGAGAGAAACGAAACATGAAGAAACAATAAGATTTTGAAATTTTCTGATCTTTTAACATTTACATTGGTTTTCCGAAGTTTGCCAATAAATTTAATGTTTTCTTCTTTAGGAGAATATAGGGACAGCGACTTTGTAGATGGACCTGATAGGAGGAAGAGTTAATTTCAGTCAGTAGACATTTTCACTGAAGAAGGACACGTATAGTCTTGTCGAACTCTGTAATCTTCGAAATACTTGATGATGGACAAAGCCCACAAGGCAGTGACAGCTACTAGACAAAAATTAAGTGAATGATGTAATACCTAAAGTGGCACAGGCCCATGAGTATAGTGAATTAAAGGCATAATGTTATATACACGTACAAAAAGAAGCACGGTCATGCGCACGCGCAACTCGTCTATTCTCCTTCCTAACACAGGGAAGGATGAGGCTTCTCATATCACCACTCAATGAGTTTACGAGTCTGAGTTCACGTACTGATAAATTTATATGATTTCAAATAAACTTTAAAATAATGTTGCGCCAACAGAGGGCACACCAACGCCACCAATTGCAATTCCCTACAACAAACATTAAAAATATGGTGCACGCGCGAATTATGGAGCAATTGTGGAATGATACTGACAGGGAAAAACCGAAGTAAAAGGTAAAGCAGTCCCATTACAGGCCTGGACAGGCCCTGAGGGTTCCAGGAGGTTGAGGCTCCCAGATTTCTAGACAATCGGCATATGATGGTGGTAGGTTGTCAGCCCTACGCACCGGCCGCCTTCTCCCCCCCCCCCCCCCCGCCCTCAGGAAATATTCCTGGTACTCATTTCTGTTAGAGACTGAGTCGACCCCAGAGCCATAGTGCGGCCGACAGGGTTATGCCAATGAAAAAATCCCCTGACAACATCGGGAATCGAACCCGCGACCTGCCGGTTTGTAGCGCATTGCTTCAACCAACTGCGCCACCGCGGCCCCGGAAAACCGAAGTACTGGGAGAAAAACCGGTCACAGTTTCACTTCGTCCATCACAAATCTCACGTACATGTATCTCGATCGAACCCGGTCCACCAGTCTGATTAATGGTATGATCGGAAGATGTTTTCAAAAAGTGAAAAAATGCGAGGAAAATAAGGGTGTCATCTGCCCTTTGCCAGTGCTTCCATGAATTTTATTAACTGAAGATCTTTTAAAGGATTCGGCTTATATAGGCCATCGTTGATCCGTGTGTCGGGGTATCCGTTGAATAACATAGACCTAGAAGATTGATGGCCCGCAGCTTAGAAAGGCAGTCCCGTAATTCGAAGCATAATCAGACCTGAAAACTAGACTGGATGTTGATATCACAGTGCTGGAGTCTGGAAGCGCGCAAAGTGTGGAAAACCGTGAATCTGCCTTAGTAATTCTGTCTGAGTGTTAGTGTACTTTGTTGGCGACACTGCAACACATTCCATGCAAGAAAACGACAGATTGCATTCAGCAGCAACAACAGAGCTACTACTTTTGTTGATAACAAAATTATCATCATCATCATTATCATCATCATAGTTCAAGAAATGTAATCGAATATTTCAATTTCCGCACCTGGAACAGCCAGTAACCTTTCAAGGTGAAGAAAGAAACAAATTACAGATGATAAAAACGCAACAATTAAGACAATTCCGGTAATCACAATAACATCACAAACAAAATAGCAAGCTCAATGTGCCTAACAATGTATATATCTTTCAGCAACAATGTATTCAGTTGCCATTCCATTTCTCACGGTTCTTCAACCCTTCCACGTCAGTTTCCTGTCACGTCTTTCGTGATAGCTGCATCGCCACTTGATACATTTTATACTTGAGATTTACCCCCCCACAAATTCGTCAGCCCATTAACAACCCTCACCTTCTGATAAATTGTAATCCACCTTAACCTTTTAAAGCCTAGTGGTAACTTTACGTACTACCAGGTTTAAGATTAAAAAATTCTACATGGTGCCCACATTGTGTTTATGTGTTTTGTACGGATCTCAGAACAAACAGCAACTTTTGCCTTATAAAACATTAAGAGACCGGTTTTTATAACCGAAGTGGAGAGTGTTTACAGCGCGGTACGCACTGAGTCCTTATATAAAACAGATACGCTTCGTTTTTAAAGGGTTAATGTTCTTCTTCCATACATGAATCTTGGGTCAATGCTATGAAGAAATGCAAAAATGCCATGCGCGCGTGTCCTCCGTGTTTCTTATTGGGACGTACAGTAAATATATGTTAAGAACACGTTATTTGGAGTGTGCATGTCAACAGACTATGTCAAATATGCGTAGGAAAGTTTAAACACATTTTACATCCTTTACGACATAACGTACGTGTTGTGTGAGAAACATCTGAAAAGCACGGATAAAAACAACCGCGCCCACACACCAGCAACAACCTGACAACATGGCCGAGGAGCGCCGCGACAGGAACCAGTAAGTGCTACCATCTAGTGGTCGACGGTCATACTATAAAGAACTGCTTGGGGTCGGGGAACTATGCATGCGGGTGCCCAGCTGGCGTAGCCAGGTTTTTTCAGCGCCCGCGACAAGCAATCACAATGGCCACCCGTGACAGAAATCGTGGATTTCAGAAACTCAAGAACGTTTATTGAAATTTCCTTTACATTTTCTCAACTCAGAATTTTTTTAACCCTTTGAATTATACGTTTTGCCGACCCCAGGATTTTGCAGACTGGGGCAGCAGCAGTAATATACAACAGAAGCGGTACCATCTAACGCTTCTTCTCCACCACCCCTTCACCCGTCCAGAAAAGGAAGCGTGTTTGCTCTCACTTCTTCTCAAACAAAGAATATTTTCGAAATTTTTTCATCAGTTGCTGCGCAGTTGATTCTGAAGGCCCTGAAACACCGGGAAACCGACCCCTTAATTTGCTAAAATGCTCTGTATAGAAATTTTTCCTTGCATAGTTTCCGACAGTAAGCATCTTTTCTGTCCATGTTAAGTGGGTCCCTGTCACCACGGCATGGCGCGTCCTCGGGTTGCGGATGGAGGAACGGCCTCCAGGTATGGAGGGTAGCTGCGAATACATTGAATAAGCAGTCGCGGACAGCCGACAAGGGGTGGTCCTCCAGCTTGGGGGTTGGGCGAGGTGCTAACAACTCCTCACCGTAAAAAATTATGATGTTACGAAACAGCCTACAAAGCCTCGGACCTGGACCGATTCTTTGGTACGACCCCAGCTACGGAAAAATGATATGAGTTTTGGAACATGGACTGTGAGGAGCATGTATAGGCCAGGGTCACTTATGACAGTGGCCAGGGAATTAGCTAAGTATAAGTTAGATTTAGTGGGTGTACAGGAGGTTAGGTGGGACAAAGAAGGGACTGTAAGAGCCGGGGAGTATACTTTTTTCTATGGCAAAGGGCAGGAAAATCATCAATTGGGAACAGGCTTTTTTGTGCACCAGAGAATGGTATCAGCAATCAAGAGAGTGGAGTTTGTTAGTGCTAGGATGTCATACATAGTGCTGAGAGGCCGCTGGTGTAATATCATTGTTCTGAATGCGCATGCACCAACGGAAGAGAAGGGTGATGATTCAAAGGACAGCTTCTATGAGGAATTAGAAGGGGTTTTTGATCATTTTCCTAAGTACCATATGAAAATTCTGTTAGGAGATTTTAATGCAAAAGTGGGGAGAGAGGATATTTTCAAACCGACTATTGGGAATGAGAGTTTACATCAGGATAGCAACGATAATGGTGTTAGAGTAGTAAACTTTGCCACATCAAAGAATCTAGTTGTTAAGAGCACTATGTTTCCGCACCCAAATATTCATAAATACACCTGGACCTCTCCTGATGGGAAGACTCACAATCAGATCGATCACATATTGATAGATAGGAGACGGCATTCCAGTATACTCGATGTGCGATCTTTCAGGGGAGCTGACTGTGATACTGACCACTATCTGGTGGTTGCGAAAGTTAGGGAAAGACTGGCAGTAAGTAAACAAGCAGCACAGAAGTTTCATGTAGAGAGATTTAATCTCAAGAAGCTAAGTGAACTAGAGGCTAGGAAACAGTATCAGCTTAAGATCTCAAACAGGTTTGCAGCTCTGGAAAGCTTAAATGTTAGTGAGGACATGAATAGGGCTTGGGAAAACATTAAAGAGAATATCAAAATCTCGGCTCAAGAGAGTCTAGGTCTACACGAACGGAAGCAGCATAAACCATGGTTTGATGCAGAATGTGCAGAATTTTTAGATAAAAGGAAGCAGGCTAAAATTCAGTGGTTACAGAATCCAAACCAAAATAATGGAGATAATCTGCACAACGTAAGACGTGAAGCTAGTAGACATTTCAGGCACAAAAAGAAGGAATATCTGAAAGCTAAAATTAATGAAATTGAAACAAACAGTAAGAACAAGAATATAAGAGACTTGTATAGGGGTATCAATGAGTTTAAGAGGGGGTACCAGCCTAGAAGTAATGTAGTAAAGGATGAGAAGGGTGACCTGGTTGCAGACTCCCACAGTATTTTGGCTAGGTGGAGGAATCATTTCTCCCAGCTGTTGAATATACACGGGGTTAACGATGTTAGGCAGATTGAAGTACACACAGCAGAGCCACTAGTGCCTGAGCCCAGTGCCTTTGAGGTTGAGATGGCTATTGGAAAACTAAAAAGCCACAAATCACCAGGTATTGATCAGATTCCAGCAGAATTGATTAAAGCAGGGGGTAGGATTATTCGGTCTGAAATCCATAAACTTATTATTTCTATTTGGAATAAGGAGGAATTGCCTGAGGAATGGAAGGAGTCGGTCATTGTGCCTATTTATAAGAAGGGTGATAAGACAGATTGCAATAACTATCGAGGCATATCACTTTTGTCGACTACGTACAAAATTCTATCCAACATCCTTTTGTCAAGGTTAACTCCATATGAAGAGGAAATTATTGGGGCTCATCAGTGTGGATTTCGACGTAACAGGTCAACCACTGATCATATATTCAGCATTCGTCAAATACTTGAGAAAAAATGGGAATACAATGAGGCAGTGCATCAGCTATTTATAGACTTCAAGAAAGCCTATGATTCAGTTAGGAGGGAGGTCTTGTATAATATTCTCATTGAGTTCGGTATCCCCATGAAACTAGTAAGGTTAATAAAAATGTGCCTAAGTGAAACATATAGCAGAGTTCGGGTAGGCAAACATCTGTCTGACACGTTCCCTATTAAGAATGGCTTGAAACAAGGAGATGCTCTGTCGCCATTGCTTTTCAACTTTGCTTTAGAATATGCCATTAGGAGGGTTCAGGCAAACCAGGAGGGCTTGAAATTGAATGATACACATCAGCTTCTGGTTTATGCTGATGATGTTAATATATTGGGCGGAAGCGTACATAGCATAAAGAAAAATGCACAAGATTTAATTATTGCTAGTAAGGAGATTGGTCTAGAAGTAAATGCTGAGAAAACTAAGTACATGGTCATGTCTCGAAATCAGAATGCAGGACACAATCACAACATAAATATAGATAATAAATCCTTTGAAAGGGTGGAAGAATTCAAATATTTGGGAGCAACCCTAACGAATCGAAACTCCATTCATGAAGAAATTAAGAGGAGATTGAAGTCGGGGAATGCTTGCTATCATTCGGTGCAGAATCTTTTGTCTTCCAGGTTGCTATCCAAAAACACAAACATTAGGGTATACAGAACTATAATTTTACCTGTTGTTCTGTATGGATGCGAAACTTGGTCTCTCACACTGAGGGAGGAACAAAGACTGAGGGTGTTCGAGAATAGGGTGCTGAGGAGAATATTTGGGCCTAAGAGGGACGAGGCGACAGGGGAGTGGAGAAGACTACATAACGAGGAACTTAATGACCTGTACTCATCACCAAATATTATTCGGGTAATCAAATCGAGAAGACTGAGATGGGCGGGGCATGTGGCACGTATGGGGGAGGAGAGAGGTGCATACCGGATTTTGGTGGGGAGACCCGAGGGAAGGCGACCACTTGGGAGACCCAGGCGTAGATGGGAGGATAATATTAAGATGGATATACGGGAAGTGGGATGGGAGGACATGAACTGGATTGAGCTGGCTCAGGATAGGGACAGGTGGCGGGCTCTTGTGAATGCGGTAATGAACCTTCGGGTTCCATAAAATGCGGGGAATTTCTTGACTATCTGATAAACTGTTAGCTTCTCAAGAAGGCCTCTGCTCCATGCAGTTAGTTAAGCATCTTTTCTGTCACACTGCGTTTCTTATTCATTAAACATAACTTAAGCACGTATTTCTTTAAGAGAAGGCGCGGCGATTGCAGTAATACACACACACACACACACACACACACATATATATATATATATATATATATATATGGAGGCACGCGGTGGCGCCGTTGGTTGAGGCACTGCGCTACAAGCCGGCAGGTCGCGGGTTCAAATCCCGATGTTGCCATTGGCATAATCCTTCCGACCGCACTATGACCCCGGGGTCAACTCAGCCTCTAACAGAAATGAGTACCAGGAATATTTCATGGGGGGCAAAGGCGGCCGGTGCGTACAGCTGACAACCTTACCACCTTCATGTGACGATTTTCTGGAAATCTGGGAGCCTAAACCTTCTGGAACCCTAAGGGCCTGTCCAGGAGTGTAATGGGACTGCTTTACCTTAATATATATATATATATATATATATATATATACATATCTCACTTTGTTAAGAATAAAAGTTTAAAATGGCATTGTTGTGTGAGCTATTGTTGTCTCAAAGCCCTCAGATGTGTGTGCTGTACAACATATACTAGGAAATGAAATTGATAACTGACAAATGGAACGCGGGACAATACAGCTGCCAGTACAGTAGCTGACAACAGTAAAAGAAACACGGCTGGTCCTAATACCTTGAAAATTGAAACAGCGGTAAAATAAAATCCAGAATTTAAAAAATTTAATTTATCTTTGTCCATGCCATGAAGGTATATAGGAGAAGTAAAGGTACAGCTCCACTCATTCTTAACCTCTACACTAAGTGAACCACGCACCACCATCTGGTGCCTAGGTTAAAGAAAGAATAGCACTATACTTCTACGCCCCTTCTGCGCCTTCATGACAGTTTAAGGGGGCGAAATTTATCTTTTTTAACGAGTTTAACACCTGCAGTATAATAATAATAATAATAATAATAATAATGTAACCATATTATGGAATCAACAAGTGCAAACCGACAGAACCATCCCCAACAATAAACCAGACATCATAATCCGGGATAACGAAAAAGGAACATGTATGCTAATTGACGTAGCAATGCCGGGAGGCAGAAATGTGATAAGAAAGAAATAGAGGAGATTCTAAAATATAAAGACCTTATAACAGAAATACAGCGCATGTGGAATGTAAAAACAAATGTGATGCCAGTTACAACAGGGGCAACTGGAACCATGTCAAAATCCTTCAGAAAATACTTGAGCAGCGTACCGGGAAAGCACGATATCAAGGAACTACAGAAAACAGCTGTACTGGGCACAGCACACATACTGCGGGAAGTGCTAATGTAGAAGCACAAAAGGGTTTAATATTGCGGACAGCGTTATATGCACCATTAACAGTACGCGCAGAATAGCTGCGACACTGTGTACCCTGGAAACGTGGTTTGTTTCAGGTGTATAAGTGTGGATACCCTGCGTAAAGGCGGTGATTATGATTATGATAATAATAATAAAGCATGGCATTAACACACGCAGGAGAGATAAGAATCTCGTATAAAAATTAATTTTAAATTGTTTTCACCGTCCATTTTTACTGCAAAATTAAGACACTAACAAATGCGCTATATATATAACAAAACACTGTCACATCACTGTTACACTGTTGGGTAAAAAAGTGTAACAGTTATGTGACAGTGTTTTATTATAATATCTGGTGCATTTGTTGGTGTCTTAATTGTTCATATAAAAATTGTTTGGAAACCCACAAGTAAAGAAACCACATAAAAGACTTAGTCATAGATGGAAGACCAGCAGTAAAACCACTCTTAAAGAAATAAGTGAAGAGGTGTAGGTTGGATTAATCTGGCACAAGGATATGGGCCAGTGACGGAGTGTAGTAAACGTGGTAATGAAATATCGGAGTCTGCACCAAGATTTGCTGACAGAGTCACTCTATTAGCTCTTCACGGACTGTGCTTCATGCACTTACAATAATAACTGTGGCAATAAGGCAGCCTGGAGCTCCATAACACATCTCAAACTGAAACTTACGTAGGAATCTCTCAAAACGTCCACAGTGAGCTGCGGCATTTCTGCCTCTGAATTCGTTACATGAATCAATTTCATCGAATTTCAACTACGCCTACATGTAAATTAAATTTTGTGGTATCGGTTTATTTCAAGCTTAAACACGGGCGTCATAAACTCCATCGGCGTCAAGTTCTAGTGTTATATGCTGAGGTTGGGCCCATTTCTTCAATGGTTCTGTCTTGGACGGTTTTCATTAATTTTCTGCCTTCACCTTGAAGACTTCATCACTTGTGGTCGGGTAGGAGAGAGAGAGAGTGGCAGACAAAAACGTCTGGTTTCGAGGGTAGTGTTATTGATTTCAGGAACAATCAGCTACAGCTGACGACGGCGTCATGTTAAAAGCGGTATTTTCCCTTCTGAGTAAAGTGAAGGAACGCAGGAATCATTTCTTTATTTATCGTCCTAAACAACTTCTTAGAACTGAAATACATAAAAATCTGCTTGAAATATTCTCACAGACACCGTTAAAACACAAAGACAAGTACATGAACTCGTGTTTATTAATCACTTGAAAGTTACCTGAATGATCCTGAGGCGTGACTCGAAGAAAACAGGACGGACGGACATTTAAATGGAAGCCTCGTGATTATTAACCCTTTAAAGACGAAGCGTATCTGTTTTATATAAGGACTCAGTGCGTACCGCGCTGTAAACACTCTACACTTCGGTTATAAAAACCAATCTGTTAATGTTTTATAAGGCAAAAGTTGCTGTTTGTTCTGAGATCCGTACAAAACACATAAACGCAATGTGGGCACCACGTAGAATTTTTTAATGTTAAACCTGGTGGTACGTAAAGTTACCGCTAGGCTTTAAAAGGTTAAATACCATTTGAATATCAGGATCGACTGAATTCTGAAAGACACTTTCTGCGAATACAGTTTCATGTGAAAAGGGGCTACACGCGACAGTAGGAAAGGCGGAACGTTCCAATTCGTGCGAGGGCAGAAGGACGCACTGACTGCACACATGTCATCAAATTTTCTGAAAGATTTTAAAGATAAGTATAAACCTGTATTATAGTTAAAGACCCAGTGCATACCGCGCAGTAAACACACTCCGTCTCGTTTACAAAAACCAGTCAGTTAATGCTGTATAGGGAAATAATCGCTGTTTGTTCTGAGATCCGCACAAAACACATAAATACACTGTGTGGGCAGAACGTAGTGTTTCTGAATGTTAAACCTGGTGGTACATACAGCAACTATTTAAAAGACCCAGTCCGTACCGCCCAGTAAACACTCTCCGCCTCGGTTATAAAAACCAGTCAGTTAATGCTATATAGAGAAATAATCGCTGTTTGTTCTGAGATCCACACAAAACACATAAATACTTTCTGGGAACGGAATGCAGGACTTCCAGGCGCATTCGTAAAATTGCGAAAAGCGACTCTGTTAGCTTCGTCATGTCCGTCTGTCCGTCTGTCCGTCTGCATGCAACAACTCGGCTCCCACCCTACAGATTTCCATAAAATTTGGTATTTGCGTATTTTTCGAAAATTTGTCAAGAAATTTCAAGTTTCTTTAAAATGTGACAAGAATAACGGGTACTTTACATGAAGATCTGTGTATTTTTATCATAATACATCGCTCAATTCTTCTAAGAACGAGAAATATTTCAGTCAAAAGTTGTAGAGAAAATCAAAACACACATTTGATGTTCAAGAACCTTTTTCGAAAATCGTGCCGTTTATGAGATAATGTGGAAAAATATGGTACAGCCAGACAGGCCACAGATGGTAATATAACACGGCGCATGCGCTTTGCAAGCTGGATAACTAAGGCTGCAGACACACATTCGGAATATGTAATAGTATACTTATTTCTTTTGCACGGCAACAATGGTTACGCGAACGCCCCTCAATGTCGCGTTAAATGTATATTGCCTGTGTTGTTTAACCCTTTAAAGACGAAGCGTGTCTGTTTTATATAAGGACTCAGTGCGTACCGCGCTGTAAACACTCTACACTTCGGTTATAAAAACCAGCCTCTTAATGTTTTATAAGGCAAAAGTTGCTGTTTGTTCTGAGATTCGTACAAAACACATAAACGCAGTGTGGGCACCACGTAGAATTTTTTAATGTTAAACCTGGTGGTATGTAAAGTTACCGCCAGGCTTTAAAAGGTTAATGTTAAACCTCGTGGTATATAAAGTTACTACTGGACCTGCAAGGGTTAATTAGCTAGTTCTGAGCGTGGCTATTTAATGTTTTTTAGCCACATACAAATGTCACTGCGCTTGTAGATGAGTCAGAACAGTGACTAGTCTATGGACTGGTAGCCTGAGGAATCACGGTTCAATTCCCGGTAGGTAGAGAGGATTCATACCTCCTCCAGGTGTCCCGACCCGCTGTACGCCCCACCTAGCGACATAATTAACCGGTACCGCTGGCTGCTTTGTCGGCAGTGAACAGTGGGGGGAGGGGGGGGGATCGTGAATCTGGCAACTCACTTTTACCAAATTGGAGGTAAAGAATAAAAGGAGCTTTAACTCCACTCCCCCCATACGCATTCATAGCGTGCACAGGGACGACTGTGTTTTGCTCCGGGTATTATATTGCTGCAGCTACTTTACTTGCGTACTGTACATCTTTTGTGGCATTTTACCATTATGTGTTCCATAGAAAGATAGCACACTGTGAAAGGACATAGAAGAATGTATTGGTCTCCTATTGGTGGAGGGGTTGAATTTAAATAGCTAATCTCGACTTATTTTACATGGCTTTAAACGGCATCTTTGTGGGGTGGACATGCAGGACATAGAGATTATAGGTGGTAAAAGTAACTTTCTATATTGCCGACTGTCATTGTTAAAGCCTTTACAAAAGGAAGCCCTGCCTCAACATATGCT
This sequence comes from Coptotermes formosanus, assembly GCA_013340265.1. Taxonomy (NCBI): domain Eukaryota; kingdom Metazoa; phylum Arthropoda; class Insecta; order Blattodea; family Rhinotermitidae; genus Coptotermes; species Coptotermes formosanus. The sequence goes on from BLKM01000917.1 coordinate 395,047, forward strand.
GCCTCAAATGGCTGTTCAGGGCTATGATATGCGTTTTCATTCTGGTACCGAATGATAAGTAGGGTAAGGCATGTACTAAGTGAGTATAAATGTCAATTCATACAATAGACCGTACAACGTTGGCGGGTTCTTACACAGGGATCTATATTTAGCAGAAACTAGTGCCTGTAAGTACAGTAAAAATGGCAATCAAATTTGGCTGACAGCAACTGTAGACAAGACCTAGACCAAGCCGTGAGTATGTGCCATTATGAAAGTGTCTATCGTTAGTTATATAATATGAGTATAGCTTGATGCAAGTAAGGGAGATTTAAAGCCAAAACGCAAATCGCACAAAATACAAGCTAAATTTACTTTTGTCTCCTCCTTAAATTTATGTACTGCTTGTATATGAAAACAAATTAATTTTTGTGAAGTTTAAGTCTTCTAGGTCGATTATTTTTCGAGATATCACATCTCAAATTGTCACAATTTAGTCAAATTCTTCCCGCTTGCGAATTTTTTAAAAAACACAACATTATTGTTATTATTTTATTATTATTACATTATTATATTATATTATTTTATTATTATTTTATTTTGACTGCACATGGGTTTGTACCCGGTGGCAGTGGTACTACAATAACACACAACACACAAAATAACACACCACATTAACAAACATTAATATTAACAATATATCCGGAAGAGATTAGGGCAAAGACGTCAACGAAAACTAATTTGAAATATACTGCTGTACGGTTTACCCCCTCACACATCACATTTTGATTGCCTAACATTCAAGTACACTAATTTGAGATTAAATTGTTGACCTTGATTTTCATAGTGTTTACAAAATCCGATATCAAAAGACAATGACAGTCTTTGTTTTCTGTCTTACAAAATGCTTTTTGGAATACACCCACCCCTTGTTTTACGTCCTAGTTGCGTTCCTGAAAAATAAGCTCACATAAAAAATGATATTCCCATCAGAAATACGGAGTTAGCGTTAATAGAAAGCAGCCAGCCAAATGGCTTTAAACCGAAAATGACAAAGCGAAAAATTAAGAAGTGGTATAAATCGGCAAGGGGAGTTAAAGCAAAAGAGGCCTAAAATAAGGGATAGGAGTAGTGAGCAACCGATGGTGGAGACATCTCAAAAAACATTTGCGCGATCTGAGACGCGTGTGATGAACATTTTGGAGGTAACATATCGTACAAATCGGTGTTACGGAAAAATACCCTATCAAGTGGTACTGTCTGTTTCATAATTAGATGTCTGTGAGACGTCGGAAGATAAAAAATGGCAGAATAGGTGGGGAAAGGGTACAAAAGACACTTCGAAAGTTGCAAAACATCGCATCCACTGCAACGATTGCCTTGGTACCAGCCACCTGCGTCCCCTGCTGCAACACTGTTTTGTACTGTGACAAGCAGAACTGGTTCTCGTTCCACATGGAACAGCAGATGTATAGGCATTCGTGATTTTGAAGTGACGTTTGTGGAGGTTATTAGGTAATAGGTTTTAAAAATAAATTACATTAAGAACATAATCGAAATATGGCGGCGCAGCGAAAATGTTCTTTGCGGTTTCAGTTCGAGATAAATAGCTAGTGAATTACCGGAGCTTTGATTTGCGTGTGTTTGTAGAACGCAAGGGGTACGTGAAGTGCACGTAACAGAACGTTGTCTGTAGTAACAGAAAGTACAGACTTGTAAAAGTGTGAAACTTTTGAAGTTACATCCGGCAAACTAAGCGTAGACAAATCTGTAATTTCTACATTAAAAGTTATTCACAAAAATAAAATAATAAAATTAATCACTAAGCTAATAAAACCAAAAAATGTCACCAGGTCATATAAAATGCCACGTTAAATTCTATTAAATTTTTGGCGGTACCCTTCCTTGTGTCTTTCTTGGAAAATTAACCGTTTAAAGCCCAGCGGTTACTGTACGTACCTCCAGGTTTAACATTCAACAATTCTACGTTCTGCCCACACAGTGTATTTATGTGTTTTGTGTGGGTCTCAGAACAAACAGCGATTATTTCCCTATACAGCATTAACTGACTGGTTTTTATAAACTAAGTGGAGAGTGTTTACAGCGCGGTACGCACTGAGTCCTTATATAAAACAGATACGCTTCGATTTTAAAGGGTGAATGTGTTGACTTAAACACTACGGCCCTGGGGTCGACTCAGCCTCTAACAGAGATGAGTACCAGGAATATTTCCTGGCGGGGGGGGGGGGGGGGGGGTAAAGGCGGCCGGTGCGTAGGGCTAACCTTACCACCTTCATGTGCCGATTGTCTTGAAATCTAGGGTTCTCAACCTCCCGGATATCTAGGGGCCCGTCCAGGCCTTTACAGAGATTGCTTTGTCTTTACATATTACAAAATACAAGGACAAGCTTCTGGTAATTTCGGGCTGTGATCTACTGGTAGGTGGTTACCAACGTTCGGGCGTCGAACCTGGTGCCAGCATCTTCAGCCATGGAGATGCTGGAATATAAATTAAGTCCCTGCATACTGCACAATAATGGATTAGACTTTTTTTCCGTAGAACTCCTTTGTAGATCTACATTCTTATCAGCTTATACACTTGGCAGTGGATCCAGACATGACGTCACTTCCTGTGAAGAAACAAACTTCTTTTTCATAACATGCGGGGGACTCGCTATTAATTTTTATCATACCGTGATTACAAAAATATGACCCACAACTATGAACTGTATTTCCGTTGTAAGTGGAGTGTCCTGTAGCAATGTTTATCCAGTGGGAGCATGTGGCTGGAACACGTGAAGCAGTTCCCATAACAGTAGCGTTCTGTACTTATTGATGTATTTATTTGTGGTCTGTTTATTTAACAAAGCTGTCTGTGGCACAGTATGCACGCCTAAACAGAGTCGAATATTTGGATGATTGGGGAATAATGAACGACATTGTGACGTAATTTGCGATGCTACATCGGCATCTGCCCGAAGAGGATCAGAAAAGTGCCAGGGGTTCTCCTAGTTGGGATATTCGGCCTAAGGGTTAAGATTCGAACATGGGCCTCCTGAAGACAGAAGAGAATGTCTACCTACACTGACAGAACTTTAACTCCCGAGGGTTGAGTAAAGTTGTATGATGTTTTCAAAACGTGGCGCTGCGAACGTGCTAGTACAAGCGAGCAGGCCTAGATCAGTTCAGGGCTAAGGTGGGGCTTACGTAGCGTCATATAATGAAAATCAAGGGCGCACCCAAGGGAGGGGGCCTGGCGCGCTGCAGCGCCCCCCCCCCCAAAACCTCGAAAACTGAACATTAAGAAACACAGATTTTGTAGATATTATGAGATCAAAAGTTTTACATGATTTCCCCTTCAGCCGAAATCAGCCACTGAAATCGTCTGATAACTAGTACATTATAATTTTGAAAAATAAATTAATAAAATTTTAAAAAACAAGAAGACAGGACACTGTGACTGAGTTATGGAACATGTAGTTATGTTCGTATGTATATAAATGCATTTGCAGACAGTGTTATGTTGTTCTTACAGCGTGATTTTTATAACATAATGTTTAAAATCAAACACAAATTATATATAGCCTCAGGATCAGCCCCTCCACCCCCCTAAGGAAAAATTATGGTTCCACGCCTGATGAAAATGGATGCTGATTTAGTAGGTTTGGATCTTGTCTGTGAGACACACAGAGTACTCTTAGTGATGTTCCGTGAATTTCTTCGGTACTTTCAAGAGAGTTCCTGAACACAACTTTAAACGCTTCGTAAATATCACGCCCTTCCCACTGAACAATATGTGACACATATACATGATACACAGTAATTTAACCTTTAAAGCCTAGCGGGAACTTTACGTACCACCAGGTTTAACATTAAAAAATTCTACGTGGTGCCCACATTGCGTTTATGTGTTTTGTACGGATCTCAGAACAAACAGCAACTTTTGCCTTATAAAACATTAACAGATTGGTTTTTATAACCGAAGTGGAGAGTGTTTACAGCGCGGTACGCACTGAGTCCTTATATAAAACAGATACGCTTCGTCTTTAAAGGGCTAATAGGTAAATGTAGAAAAGGAAACAAGAGGGTCTCTACTATCACGGCGGTTTGTGTTCATTATAGAATTGTTGGAGCCTTACAGCTTGGTGTCGAAGTGGTAAAATTGCAGATATGTGGATGGAGTTTAACCTCCACCTCCACACCTACATCGGCATTACTTTTCCGTCACTGCGACTGTGAAGCGGGAAGCGGGGTCTACCTAAGATGTCGCCGGACCGTGATATGCAAAAGACAAGAAATGCCAGTTGACTGAGACTTTAGGCGCGTTCGCAAAATGGCGAAAAGCGACTATTGGCTTCGACGCATGTCCATCTGTCAGTCCGCATGGAACAACTCGGCTCCCGCTGGACGGATTTTCATGAAATTTGATATTCGAGTATTTTTCGAAGATCTGTCAACAATTAACATTTCATTAAAATCTGAGAAGAATAACGGTACTTTACATGAAGACCTGTGTACATTTATGATAATATCTCGCTGAACTCTTCTTAGAATGAGAAATGTTTCACACAAAAGTTGTAGAGAAAATCAAAACACACATTTTATGTTCAATTACTTTTTTCCAAAAATCGTGCCGTTTATGAGATAATGTGGCAAAATATGGTACAGCCAGACAGGCCACGGATAACAATATAATACGGCGCATGCGCTTTGCATGCTGGATAACTAAGGCTACAGGCAGACACTCAGAATATGTAATACTTATTGCTTTTCCACGGCAAAAATGGTTACGCCAACTGCGTTCAGAGACATTCTCTTTATTTGTAATGTCCCAGTGTAGGTTTTTCTAATAACAATGACAAACTCGTTCCCGCAACATTTATACAGTCGTTTTAGATTAAAGGAGAAGCGTATCTGTTTTATATAAGGACTCAGTGCGTACCGCGCTGTAAACACTCTCCACTTCGGTTATAAAAACCAGTCTCTTAATGTTTGTTCTGAGATCCGTACAAAACACATAAACGCAATGTGGGCACCACGTAGAATTTTTTAATGTTAAACCTGGTGGTATGTAAAGTTACCGCTAGGCTTTAAAAGGTTAAAGGCGAAGCGTATCTGTTTTATATAAGGACTCAGTGCATACCGCGCTGTAAAAACTCTCCACTTCGGTTATAAAAACCAATCTCTTAATGTTTTATAAGGCAAAAGTTGCTGTTTGTTCTGAGATCCGTACAAAACACATAAACGCAATGTGGGCACCACGTAGAATTTTTTAATGTTAAACCTGGTGGTATATAAAGTTACCGCTAGGCTTTAAAAGGTTAATATTAAAACGGAGAAAGCTTTTGTGAACGTAATGGGGTGCCAACAAGCAAGTGCGTACTAACAACCGGAAGTAATGTTGTCAAGTGAGTGAAATTCATTTACTTTCGCCGAAGGGCCGGAGGTTGTTGATAAAGCAGCTTTCTAGGAAATCTTACTTTAGATGCAGAATTTTCGGCGAACGACGTGGCCAAGTGGTTATCACCGCGTACCCAGGACGTTCTACGGCAAGGGATAGCTGAGTCTGTACAGCGACTCTTTACAGACCGGGGTTCGAATCCTGGTAGGGGCGAGATTTTCGGTACCCCGTCCAGACCTACCGTGGGGGCCCACCCAGCCTCCTGTAAAATGAGCACCGTCTTTCTTTCCCGGTGGTAAAGCGGCCGGAGCGTGGCTTTAACCCACCACTCCCATCTAGCGGCGAGGTTGAAGAAAGAATAGAGCCATACTTCTACTACCCCTCCCTTAATTGTCTGTTATAGGGCGACGTTTACCTTTACCTTTATCCACGACGTTTGGCGTTGTAATTTGGACACAGGCTCTTTGTAATTATCCTCAGACTCTCCAAAAAATGCCATCCAGTTTCTCAGATTAATACATTGCTGCTTTCTGCCATACACTTTGCAGTTTTTGCCCTGCCACACGACAGTTGTGTATTCCGACCCACCGGAAGTGCAATTACCTAACATACGTCTTTATTTTGACAACTGCCGCGTGTACTTTTCGCCGCGCTAGTGAGCAGACGAATGAGGTAGGACGCTTTAATCCTTTAAAGACGAAGCGCATCTGTTTTATATAAGGACTCAGTGCGTACCGCGCAGTAAACACTCTCCACTTCGGTTATAAAAACCAGTCTCTTAATGTTTTGTAAGGCAAAAGTTGCTGTTTGTTCTGAGATCCGTACAAAACACATAAACGCAATGTGGGCACCACGTAGAAATTTTTAATGTTAAACCTGGTCGTATGTAAAGTTACCGCTAGGCTTTAAAAGGTTAATACGATAAACGAACCGAACCGACAGGAAGTGAGAAGTGCTAGTTTTGAGATAAAACAACAGTGTGCCCCTGGAAGTTGTCCTATTCGCGTACTCCATTTTTCTACAACAGGTAGCGCGACGCTAGCGACACTCTGGAAATACCACGCTGACCACAACAACGAAAACCACGGTGACTGCAGTATGTTCTAAATGTAGCAACGATTGTAAGCACAGTAACTAATCTTCGATCTTTAAACATCAAGCCAGTTCGCTGAAGCTGTACCGACTCGTATTCGGGAGACACCTGTTCGAATCTCTTCAGAAATTTCGACCAAGAAAAGAAATTTTTTCGTGGGTTTCCTCCGTCCTTACACATAATGGGATAGTAATCTCAAAGTTCATACTACCGCTTCCTTCCACATCCCTGCCAGTTCATAATTCACTAATCATTCTGCCATTCGACACTAACGCTAGAGTCTGAGCGACTGGCGGCATCGTTAAACAAACCGTCATACATATATGTAAATACGGTAAGGTTTGTTTGCAAAATCATGATCTACTGAACTACCGAAAGGATCTCTCCAAGACAGACATTTTTAGAAAACTTGTGATTTCTTATTGATGGCAGTGTCCTTTGTTTTCATTTATACCTTCTAACAAAGCTGTTTTTTACACAAAAAGGTTAACGTTAAAACATTGATAGTGCTGCCTCTACCGGAAACTACGTAAAGTACACAAATAATGTTAGCTTCCCTTGGCCTCTTGTGGTGGCAGCACATGGTCGTTAGGAACTTGGATAAGCACTGCGTAGCAGTGGAAATTATTGGAGCCACAGAAAATATCCTTAAATCTAGGATTCCGTTACATCCGTCACATGCTAACATTCCCTTCAGAATGTGCCGATAACGATTTCCGGTCAAAATCGCGTTTGCTATGACAATCAGTAAGGGCCAAGGGCAAACGCTTAACCTTTTAAAGCCCAGCGGTAACTTTACATACCATCAGGTTTAACATTAAAAAATTCTACGTGGTGCCCACATTGCGTTTATGTGTTTTGTACGGATCTCAGAACAAAGAGCAACTTTTGCCTTATAAAACATTAAGAGACTGGTTTTTATAACCGAAGTGGAGAGTGTTTACAGCGCGGTACGCACTGAGTCCTTATATAAAACAGATACACTTCGTCTTTAACCTTTTAAAGCCTAGCGGTAACTTTACATACCATCAGGTTTAACATTAAAAAATTCTACGTGGTGCCCACATTGCGTTTATGTGTTTTGTGTGGGTCTCAGAACAAACAGCAACTTTTGCCTTATAAAACATTAAGAGACTGGTTTTTACAACCGAAGTGGAGAGTGTTTACAGCGCGGTACGCACTGAGTCCTTACACAAAACAGACCTGTTTCGTCTTTAGAGGGTTAAACGTGTTGCAATATATCCACCATCGCCTATTATTTCCCGTAGCCAGCCCTATGTGGCATTTTCCCAGTCCACTTCATTTGACAACGTCGCTGTTGCAATTATTGAAGGTCATCGACAGCATACAGAAAACGACAGCCTGACAGCACCAAACACTGCATATCGAGAAGTGCTTTGAAGTTTCAAATACATAAAAAAAAACTTTTCTGATTAAACATTCTACATTTTTCTTCGTGCGAATTACTGACATGGTTATGACTAGTACATAAATAAAACTGTTAAAATATATACACGTACTCCGGCGATGCTTAAAAAAAACTTCGCATTATTTAGGCCCAGAAGGCATGCGGTTCCTTCTGGTGCGAAGTGCACATTGTCATATTTACCATATAGAGTCCCGTAACAGTAAAGTGGCTTCTCTGCGTGACCAATGAACAGTAATTAATGCAACCACAATACACCGCATAAGGTGACATTTAAATTGTGTTTAACGACCCAGTCCTACCGCGCAGTAAACACACTCCCTCTCCGTTATAAAAACCAGTCAGTTAGTGCTGTATGGGGAAATAATCGCTGTCTGTTCTGAGATCCACACAAAACACACAAATACACTGTGTGGGCAGAACGTAGAATTGTTGAAAGTTAAACCTGGTGGTACATACAGTAACCACTGGGATTTAAAGGAAGACCCAGCCCGTACCGCGCAGTAAACACACTCCGTCTCGGTTATAAAAACCAGTCAGTTAATGCTGTATAGGGAAATAATCGCTGTTTGTTCTCAGATCCACACAAAACACACAAATACACTGTGTGGGCAGAACGTAGAATTGTTTAAAGTTAAACCTGTTGGTACATACAATAACCACTGGGATATAAAGGAAGACCCAGCCCGTACCGCGCAGTAAACACAATCCGTCTCGGTTATAAAAACCAGTCAGTTTATGCTGTATAGGGAAATAATCGCTGTTTGTTCTCAGATCCACACAAAACACACAAATACACTGTGTGGGCAGAACGTAGAATTGTTGAAAGTTAAACCTGGTGGTACATACAGTAACCACTGGGATTTAAAGGAAGACCCAGCCCGCACCGCGCAGTAAACACACTCCGTCTCGGTTATAAAAACCAGTCAGTTAATGCTGTACAGGTAAATAATCGCTGTTTGTTCTGAGATCCATACAAAACACATAAACACACTGTGTGGGCAGAACGTAGAATTGTTGAATGTTAAACTTGGCGGTACATAAAGCGCTAAATAGGTTGTAAACGGTTAAGCGTTAACAGTCCCACGGGATGAACGAACCAAGTTGCGACGTTAGTACCGTGTCTTTTGAACGACGAAGGCTGCCGACTTCAGCCGGGCTAAGCGATAGATGCACATGTCAAGACGCGCTTATATTAAATGTTTAAACTGTGCTTGTTTATTGGATAGCTCCCGCAGGCGTGCCCGTCCGCAAATAGAACAGCATCTGGAAACATTACCTCGACTTTAGTTCGCGTCTTAAGTGCGTGTTTCTGTTCAGTATATGGATTGTAACAGTGGCTTTACAGCAGTCAACACTGTGCGCAAGAAAAGAGTTTTTATGCCCACTGGTCACGTTACTGAAAGCTGCAAACAAAAGGAAAAGCGACAACCACGCGTATAGGGAAGGTCGTCATGCACAGTCCCTGATGTGTACAGTCAGCCAGCCGCCTACTGAATCTGGCGCCCGCAGCTGTCGGGAGAAAGAGAGGTGCCAGTCCGCGCGGCGTGTCTCGCATGTCAGAAAACATGGCTGCACCCGCAGTTACAGTGCGTGTGGATAAAATGTGTGTGTTTGTGCTTCTTTATGTGTGCCTCTTTGTGCAGACACGTGTTTCGGGCGAAACTGCAGGTGCAGAAAAAGAGAAATCGTGTGACGTATTGTACCGTGAGGGTGTCGAAGCTTATTTGGACGAAAGGTGGCAAGACTGCATTGGCAACTTGGAGCAGGCTGTATCGGCATATCGCTTATTGAAGCAAGCTACTGTGAATTGTAGACTTAGATGTCAGGCAGAGGCCGATGAATCGCCATTCATGGGCCCAAAAGAAATTGACGATTTGCAGTTTTTTGAAAAGATGGTTAGAAAAACACTGTGTTTATTAAAATGTAATAAATATAATCCCAAAGGCGGTCTGAATGGACTGCCAAAGAACGTCCAAAAAGAATTTGAAGACTTGAAGCCATATGAATATTTGCAGCTGTGTTACTTTCAGGTAAGTGACACATTACCATTATAACTCTATGCAGGAGAAATTCTCTAGACATTCCCCGCATTTTATGGAACGCAAAGTTCATTACCACGTTCACAACAGCCCACCACTTTCCCTTATCCTGAGTGATATGAATTCAGTTGACGCCTGCCCAGCCCGCGTCTTTAAGATAAATTTTAATAATATCTTCCCAGTCTGCGCCTAGATATTCCAACAGGTCTCTTCCATTCAATTTTAGAAAAATTTTGTGTGCGTGTGTTATCTCTTCCGTGCGTGCTACATTTCAAGACAATCTCGTAGTAATATTCAGTGCAGCATGTAAATAAATCAGCTCCATACAATTATGCAGCTTTTTACAACCTTTCCGTCCGCCCTGTTACGTCCACATGTTCCCCTCAACCGAAGTACAGTATCTGGAATTTGAGAGGAATATTTGGACTTAAAAGAGGGGGAAATTACAGGTTGGAAGAGCACGCTGCTTGGACTGGTTGATTGTCAGGCCTACCAACAAACTGTTACTCTAGAAGACTACATAATATTGGTAAGAGAGCTGTGAAAAACTTCAAATAAAATCGCAAAGTGCGACGTGTTACGCGTCTCGAACTGCATGTATATTTTATTAGAGTGCGGTATAGAGAGAGTACTTTTATTAAAATTTTCACATGTAGATAATGTTTTGCTACAGCTGTTCCCGGGTGAGGTGGTGGGGACACAGTGTTATCGCCCAGCAGTATTCTTCCAGCACCTTCCTCTCTGTCCTCGCCTTGGAGGCATATATGTGGAGTAGATGTATAGTTCCACTCATTCTTAACCTTGGCACTACATTGAGGAATGTGGTCAATTTCACGCCTCGGCCGCTTCCCCCCTGGGGACGAACCACGGCACCCATTGAACAAGGGCCTGGGTGGGCCCAAGAGCCACTGTGCGGCGTTTTAGAGGACAGAAAAATTCTTTGCCCCTGCCGGCATTCGATCGCCGGACTGTCGAGCCCGTAGCTAGTCGCTACACCGACTGAGCTGCCACTGCTTCTTGTCATAGTAAACAAGGAATCAGGGCTGTGGAGTCGGAGTCGGAAAGAATTTTAGGTGGAGTCGGAGTCGGAAGGAATTTTAGGTGGAATTGGAGTCGGAAGGAATTTTAGGTGGAGTTGGAGCCGGAAAGAATTTTAGGTGGAGTTGGAGTCGGAAGGAATTTTAGGTGGAGTTGGAGCCGGGAAGAATTTTAGGTGGAGTCGGAGTCGGAAGGAATTTTAGGTGGCGTTGGAGTCGGAAAGAATTTTAGGTGGAGTCGGAGTCGGAAGGAATTTTAGGTGGAGTCGCAGTCGGAAGGAATTTTAGGTGGAGTCGGAGTCGGAAGGAATTTTAGGTGGAGTTGGAGTCGGAAGGAATTTTAGGTGGAGTTGGAGTCGGAAAGAATTTTAGGTGGAGTCGGAGTTGGAAGGAATTTTAGGTGCAGTCAGAGTCGCAGTCGGAAGGAATTTTTAGGTGGAGTCGGAGTCGGGAAAATGTACCGACTCCGACTCCGACTCCGACCTCAATCTAAAATCTTAACTAGATACTCCAACTCCAGAGCCCTGATAGCTACATTAACCATTAGACTTATACTTAAATATAGGTTATAAGTCTAAACAGTAGCCTGATGATTCACGTGGTGGTGATGAAATGTCTTACAGGTTTACCGTTATTAATACATATTGAGTTTTATGAAGGGGTCGGAGTCGGACTTTTAAAATGCAGGAGTAGGAGGCGGAGTAGGAGTCGGAAGTTTTAAAAATCTAGGAGTCGGAGTCGGAGCTTTTGTCTACCGGCTGCACAACCCTGCAAGGAATTACAAAGCAATATGTAATTCTACTTTTCCATAATTCTTTCCCAATCATTGAGTGTGTTCCGGTATTTAGGGAGATACTCGGCTATAAGTAACTAACTAACTAACTAACTACCTAACTAACTAACTAACTAACTCCATGGAGCACAGGACTTCTTGAGAAGCTAACAGTTTCTCAGCTAGTGAAGAAATTCCCCGCATATTATGAAACCCGGAGGTTCATTACCGCATTCACAAGAGTCCGCCACCTGTCCCTATCCTGAGCCAGCTCAATCCAGTCCATTCCCCATCCCACTTCTTGAAGATCCATTTTAATATTATCCTCCCATCTACGCCTGGGTCTCCCAAGTGGTCGCCTTCCCTCAGATCTCCTCACCACAATCCTGTATGCACCTCTTTTTTTCTCATACTTGCTACATGCCCCGCCCATCTCATTCTTCTCTATTTGATTACCCGAATAATATTTGGTGATGAGTACAGGTCATTAAGTTCCTCGTTATGTAGTCTTCTCCACTCCCCTGTCACCTCGTCCCTCTTAGGCCCAAATATCCTCCTCAGCACCCTATTCTGGAACACCCTCAGTCTTTGTTCCTCCCTCAGTGTGAGAGACCAAGTTTCACACCCACACAAAACGGCAGGTAGAACTACAGTTCTGTATACCCTAATCGATACTCGGCTATATCAGATTTAAATGGCTGGTATGATTAATTATGCCGTTATATTTGCTGCCATTATCGCCCCTTGCAAGTCCAGGCTGTTCATTGCATCCTTTAAAAAAATAACCGAAAACATACACCAGACCGGCGGGCGTGCTGCACTAACGGTATATCGACTCCACTCTTTCGTTTCGTTTCGTAGTCCTTCCCTCTTCTACCTACTTGTTCACAGTAGGTGTAGAGGGTTTTTGTTTTCACTTCATCACACTCAAACACACACCACAGTTGGTAGGACTCCTCTGGAGGGGGGATCGCCCGTCGCAGAGACCTCTACCTGACAGCACAAACACTCACAGGAGACAAACATCCATGCCCCCGGTGGGATTCGAACCCACGATCCCAGCAAGCGCTCGGCAGCAGACCTACGCCGTAGACCGCGCGGCCACTGGGATCGATGACTTCACTCTTTCTCCGAGCTATATTGTAGAGATTACACCGGCTGTATGTAGAAGTGCCAAAGTCCTGTAGGTACTTCTAGAGTTCATTCATGAGTAAGGCTACGAACGAGAAACAAAAAATATGGGTCACATTGCTTTTATATGCTGAGGATTCTTATCGTCTTCGACTGCGTGCTTAGAGACCAGAATGTTTACACCTTTAAAGACGAAGCGTATCTGTTTTATATAAGGACTCAGTGCGTACCGCGCTGTAAACACTCTCCACTTCGGTTATAAAAACCAATCTCTTAATGTTTTATAAGGCAAAAGTTGCTGTTTGTTCTGAGATCCGTACAAAACACATAAACGCAATGTGGGCACCACGTAGAATTTTTTAACGTTAAACCTGGTCATATGTAAAGTTACCGCTAGGCTTTAAATGGTTAAAGGCACAGCACTCTATAGCGTCTTTTGGTTGCTGCCGGGCAGACTGTTTCATTCTTTTGCTTGTAGGACATTTCCAACTTCTCCCATAGCTATTCAATTGAGTAATTTTTTATTTAACAACAAATTAGTGGAACGACCATTGAAGATCCAATCGAAAAATGTATCATTATCCTGTCTTAGTCCATAGATACCCTTTCCATATATAAGCCCTATGCTGATCCGATCTTATACAGGATGTTCATTTTATGACGTTCCTTATGCCTCGCGTAACAGCTGGACTAGCCTTGGCGTGCTCACCTTTACAAGCATGTTCACAGCGTTGTAATTTGAAACCACGTACATAAGATATAGCCCCTTGAGGGACATTGTTGATATGACGATATCCCTGTATGTACATGATGTGAACGTCAGAAAGACGTCTTGATATAATCAGTAGAATTTTACGACTAATGAATAGTGGGTTGCGGTATAGGAGGATTAATTCTACAAAGTCTCCAGCTTCAGACGCAGGTAACGTTAGCGAGCCTAGGCTGATGTCACAAGTCGGGAAAGTGCGCGAAGCCGAGTGCGCGTAGATCAGTGTGTTTCTGCAGTCAGAGCGGTGTAGGTGTCATTATTCGTCTGCTTACGTAGCAGCTGCAATCACGTGACTCAGGTAAGAGGACCGTAAGGTTTGTGAGACTCGCACTGAAAGTTGGCATGCAAAATGACGGGTACTTTGTGGCTGTAATCCTGCTATATATTTCTTCGCTTTTCTGTTAATTTGTATTTGATGGTACTCTACACGCTTGTGAGAGTCAGTAACGCCTTCTTCAAGTAGTGTGCAGGCAGTCAGATAGAATAAATGGTGCTGGCGTGGTGATACGGGACTACATTGTTAGAAATCCCCCATCTTCCTGACAGATGGAGGCAGTAATTTCCTCCGAAACATTCGTTATCACAGTACAATAACGCAGAAGGCAAGTCATATGAATCACATGTTTATTGCATACAGAACTGTCGCACTAATTGCACAATATTCGCCATTGTCTGTCTGTCTGTCTGTCTGTCTGTCTGTCTGTCTGTCTGTCTGTCTGTCTGTCTCGGGAACGCAACCTGATTGCTTTTATAAAAATTAAATTTAGTATTATCAATTCAAATGTGCGATTTATATCGATCGAACTTGTTATTTTAAATGGAAAAGAGTGAAGTTGGGAAATTTTTTTTCTCTGAGTACTGCGTGTTCAAAAAGTACGTTCACACTACACAGTATTTTGTATGAATCTGGTTACACGTAGGGTAAATATACCCATTTTAATAGCACATACATTTCGAGCTATGACGTCGTAAATTCGCCATTAATTTGCGTGATTTCAGGCTTCCGCCGCGATGCAGATGAGATCTGCCCTCTTCTGAGATATTACGCAGCGTAGAGCAGTAATCTTGTACCGACGTTTCGGGACAACCTATCGGTCACATCTTCAAAGGTCAAAAGGTCAATAAGTCCTGACTTATTAGCCCTTGAAGCTACAATGACGATGAAAAAATCTAGAAGAGCAAATAAGAACGGATAAAAGTGAATAGATCAGGTGACCCGACCACTAGGCGTAGTGCGTGCATATACCGACAGGAGAACATTATACACGCAGTAAACGGAAGCCTGTACACAAGTTAACTGTCTTTACGCTGAGGTACTGATAAAATATAAGTGTCAAGTGATAATGGCGAGTTGTGATGTGCCCAGTGTGAATCAACCTCATGCAGCAAAGTATCCATGACTGTATCTCATGTTTTTACGTCACGGCAGCATATGATACTGGTTATGCGGGTTTGTAAAGTGTTTTACGTATTTTCCATAATAATTCTTAACCTACTGTTCTTAATTATATCGAAGATACTTCATTATTCAGTGGACCGCGATAGCTTAGTCGGTATAGTGACTCGCTACGGGCTGGACAGTCTGGAAGTCGAATCCCGGTGAGGGCGAAATTTTCCGCACCCCTCCAGACCGGCCCTGTGGCGCACCCAGCCTCTTGTGCAATGGCTAACAGGTCTCTTTCCTGGGGATAAAGCGGCCGCGGCGTAACGACCACCAACTCCATCTAGCGCCGAGGTTAAAGAAAGAGTAGAGCTATACCTCCACTCATTTTGTGGGCCTTCATAAGCCGTCATAGGGTGAACTTCGCCTTCATTATTGATTCAAACTGAATATGAACCAAATGTTTGCGCATTAACCTTTTAAAGCCTAGCGGTAACTTTACGTACCGCCAGCTTTAACATTAAAAAATTCTACGTGGTGCCCACATTGCGTTTATGTGTTTTGTACGGATCTCAGAACAAACAGCAACTTTTGCCTTATAAAACATTAAGAGACTGGTTTTTATAACCGAAGTGGAGAGTGTTTACAGCGCGGTACGCACTGAGTCCTTATATAAAACAGATACGCTTCGTCTTTAAAGAGTTAATAATAAAAACATTGAAAATGATACATCTGTGATTCCTATATTGAAGGAGTGTAGTGACAGCGCGCTGGAAGGCATCAAATGTGTCCCGTATGACCGCGACTGGCGCGCACCACGCGGTTGTCCAGGCAGTCTGATCACAAATGTAGGTTACGTCTGAATGGGAGTGCGTCTCGTCGAACTGCCTCAAGGGCGTCAGCCAGACGTTTGTGCTCTTTGAGACCGGAATCTAACCTGCCCACTGCCATGAAAGAATGTAGCTTGGGCCAACAAAACCACACGTTTCAAAGATGAGGATGCGAAGACGATGTGAATGAACTGTGACTGAAGTGTGTGCGGCATCTTGGAAAAGATGAACTGTTAGGAAACTAGGAAACTACATTGCTTGCCGAAAGGAAATCAAATACGACAACAGACCGCTAGGAAACTACATTGCTTGCCGAAAGGAAATCAAATACGACACAAATCGAGGAGCACCCGAAATAAATTTAAAATAATACAAACCAAGCATTGCGGAACACTTTAAATTTTAAATTCTAAAAGATTTTGACGATGGTGTATAATATTGTGTGGTGATGGGTTTATGGACTTTATCCACCGTCCGAAGAGTAAAATATTAAAATCACAACGTTTCGGAAGCTGGTTCTGCTTCCGTCCTCAGGTGAATGGAGGGGTAGAAGAGAAGAACACCTACTCCGTTGGGCCCCTTAGACAGAGCTAGCCTCCATCACTGAGTAGGTGTTCTTCTCTCCTCCCCCTCCATTCACCTGAGGACGGAAGCAGAGCCAGCTTCCGAAACGTTGTGATTTTAATTTTTTAATATTTTTAATATTTTACTCTTCGGACGATGGATATAGTCCATTAACCCATCACCACACAACTTTAAATTTTTGTTTAGAATTGGCATTTTTAAAGGCTATGGTATACGGAAGACGTGCCAGCATTTCTGCACGCATCGTACGCGTAATTCGATGGATACCGATCGAGGCAAAAAAGAAAAAGAGTTCCGCATTAAAAGTTGTGCAGAAAAATAAAACACGCCTTTTGTGTTCAGCGCTGCCCCCCCCCCCCCCCCCTCCGAATTCTAACTGATTTCCTGATAATTAACGCAACGTTCGTGGAGATACCACCCACCCATTTTAGGTCATCGCTCAACCATACATTTCCCCTTGCGTTCTATTGTAGCGCCGTTGCTAGGACATGGGGAAACCCAATTATCGCGATCTCCGAATTTTTTTTTTGACACACGAGCTATTGGGTCTACTAGGACACGAATTCGTATTCCAAAAGTACAGACCCGTTATTAACAGTTGCGCTCTGCATGTATTTCCTCACTTGTTTAATGTTAAAACAGGCTTTTCTTAAAACAAAATCGAACTCGGTTATAACGTCATGAAAGGGACTGAATATTTTGTGTCGTTATAAACGAGTGTTGTTATAACCGAGGAGTATAATGTTACGGTTAACAGTGAAGAAAAAAATTGGTACCACAGAATATCTGACGTTATAGGCGAGGTGTCGCATAAACCAATGTCGTTATAACCGGGTTTGACTTACTTTAAAAGGTTAATTAAATAGAGAGACAACGTTCATATATCTCAGTCATCAGCGTATAATTCCAGTTCCCATATCATTTGTTGGAAGGAAAACAAACATGCTGAATTGGTGGAAAAGCGACGACGCAGAAATGAAATTACATCACAGGGCGTCTTAATGTTGTCGCTGACATAGCTTCCTTCTCGTTACACCACCTAACACTGTAACACCGTGCGATGGTGCGTTTGTTGTGCGGGTGAGGTGTTATCTACCGCACGTACTGACATTCACAGCGACAGATGAAGCTTCCACCTCCATCCGGTATCATATCACCACAAATCCCCTTACCTGCGGCAATATACATCCGCGTGCTACTATATACATACGCAGTTTAATTCCAGGCAAAGGACATTAGCACACATTATGCAGACTTATGATCTCTGCCAGCCGCGAAGCTATGGTTATTGAAAACAACGTAGTTGGTAAAACTGGGGTTGCCGAACCCAAGGCTGCTCACATTCTTTAAAACCCCAAATTACCTTGATTCTTCTTCCTCTTCTTCTTCCTCTTCCTCTTCTTCCTCTTCCTCTTCTTCTTCCTATTCTTCTTCCTCTTCCTCTTCTTCCTCTTCTTCGTCTTCCTCTTCTTCCTCTTCCTCTTCTTCTTCTTCTTCCTCTTCTTCCTCTTCCTCTTCTTCTTCCTATTCTTCTTCCTCTTCCTCTTCTTCCTCTTCTTCGTCTTCCTCTTCTTCTTCCTCTTCCTCTTCTTCCTCTTCCTCTTCTTCTTCCTATTCTTCTTCCTCTTCCTCTTCTTCCTCTTCTTCGTCTTCCTCTTCTTCCTCTTCCTCTTCTTCCTCTTCCTCTTCTTCCTCTTCCTCTTCTTCTTCCTCTTCCTCTTCTTCCTCTTCCTCTTCTTCCTCTTCTTCTTCCTCTTCCTCTTCTTCCTCTTCCTCTTCTTCCTATTCTTCTTCCTCTTCCTCTTCTTCCTCTTCTTCTTCTTCCTCTTCTTCTTCCTCTTCCTCTTCTTCCTCTTCCTCTTCTTCCTATTCTTCTTCCTCTTCCTCTTCTTCTTCGTCTTCCTCCTTCTCCTCCTCCTCTTCTTCTTCTTCTTCTTCTTCTTCTTCTTCTTAAGTGGCACTACAGTCCAATGTGGACCTGCGCCTCCTTAAAGGACTTCTGCCAGTCAGTTCTGCTTCTTTGCCTCTCTTTTCAGTTTTTAATTTTCAGTTTATTAATATCTGTTTGTATACAGTTCCACCGTCTGTTTTTTGGTCGTCCTGTTAGTCGACTTCCATGGTGATTGTTACTAAATACTTTTCTTTCACTATCAATTCTACTAACATGACCAATCGAATTCAACTGTCTTATTCTGACAGTCCTGATCCTTTACCAAACACAAAATACGTAATAGGGTAACTTGTTTTAAAGTAAACTAGTCACAAAATATGAAAGTCACAAAACGTCACACCGCAGTGTCAGTCTGGAATAAACACGACTGTTGCAAATCAGTCAACACTACATTACATTCAGTAATGACAGGGCCACATGTTTAACCCTTTAAAGACGAAGCGTATCTGTTTTATATAAGGACTCAGCGCGTACCGCGCTGTAAACACTCTCCACTTCGGTTATAAAAACCAGTCTCTTAATGTTTTATAAGGCAAAAGTTGCTGTTTGTTCTGAGATCCGTACAAAACACATAAACGCAATGTGGGCACCACGTAGAATTTTTTAATGTTAAGCCTGGTGGTACGTAAAGTTACCGCTAGGCTTTAAAAGGTTAAAATGTATAAAATGTATAGCAAACTGAGTTAGTTGTAGGTTTTATACTATTTGCACCGCATCAGTGCATCTCCCTGTACCATATAATTTTCTGAAAAAGGTGTAAAATGCGAAACATCACTGATATGTATTTAGAACTTTTTCCGTCGCCACTGATTACACAAACACGATAATTCGAAATCAGACTACTTTTATCTTCAGGTCGTTTGCCTGAAGATAAAAAAATTCTAATTCATATCAGTGGTGTGTCGAATACAGTATGTATCCCACTGTATACACCTAATTGTGTCGAATACAGTATATATCCCACCGTATACACCTAATTGTGTCGAATACAGTATATATCCCACCGTGTTTGTTATATATTGCATAACAAGCAACAGAAACAAAATATCGCACAACAAGATTAAAGAACTGAAGTCAGTCCTACACTACACTATACGCACTTTTTCTACACTTCTCTTCAGCACATTCACAGTGTAACCACACAAACGACACGTCTGTTCGTTAGTTCCAGTAACGGTATTGTCGTCAGGTTGGCTTGTGCAAATACGGAAACTCAGCTTCACTGCCACTAGTTAATTCCAAAACAAACAGAAGAAGGTAAATGCACCTTTCAAGTGCGTAGGAACTCTTAAGCCGCGTCGTCACTTAAAGCGGCATGTGTCTGCCCTCGCTAACTGCTGTCAAATATGAAAACGTTACGGTAGATGTTAATGCCAGGCTGTGTGGTGTCACTTCGCTCTGCACATCCCGGACGTCTACGGCACGAAGGCCGTTTATACAAGATATAGCCACATGGGGCGATTCCGGTGGCCGCGCGGTCTAAAGGTATGGGTCTGCGGCCGTTCGCTTGCTGGGATTGCGGGTTCGAATCCCGCCGAGGGCATGAATGTATATCTCTTGTGAGTGCTGTGTGTTGTCAGGTAGAGGTCTCTGCGTCGGGCTGATCACTTGTGTAGAGGGGTCCCACCGAGTGTGGTGTGTGTCTGAGTGTGATCGTGAAGCCTCAACAATGAGAACGCCCTGCTCGACTAGGGGTTGTTGTGCCTTTGGGGGGGGGGGGCGAATAGCCACATGGAATTTAATGAAGCGCCATCTTCATGTCTTTGACGGTATCCGCGTAATTACAAGTGTTAGAATTTGGATGGCCTCTTATAGTAAGACAACCGTCACTGTTATTGGGACACGCACGCACGCACACAGACGGACATATTACCCTCACTTTCATTGTATAGTCAAGAAAGTACAAACTCGGTTATAATGTCATGAAAAGGACTGAATACTTTGTGTCGTTATAAACGAGTGTTGTTATAACCGTGGAGTGTAATGCTACGGTTAGCAGTGAGGAATTAATTGGTACCACAGAATATCTGACGCTATAGGCGGGGTGTCGTATAAACCGATGTCATTATAACCGGGTTCGACTGTACTTTAAAACTAAGGCATGTTTCAGAGCATGAACGCGAAAGTACTGACGTAAGGGCGATAAAAGAGAAGACAGGAAGTGAAAGAGGAGAAAAATATGAATAAGGAGACAGAGAAGAACGACGGAAAGAAGAAAAGATGGAGGGACAGAAAGGGAAGGTAAAGAAGGAAGATAAGTAGGTAGAAGGAAGAGAAAGAATAAGGACGAAAAGGAGAATGAGAAGAAATGTTAAGTGGCCAGTAAATAAAAACAGGCTAACACAACTGCTGTATTGTAAATACACTCGTTTTGTATTTAATAATGCAACATGTTTCGGCCGTATGGCCATCATCAGGCACATCGTCACAAAGATTATACAAAGGAAAGTGAAATTGTACAGAAAGATGTGCCTGATGATGTTCGTAGGCCGAAACATGTTGCATGGTTAAGTAGACACGAGTGTTTTTACAATAAAAAAGTTGTGTTAGCCTGTGTTTATTTATTGACCGCCTGATACGATAATAAACGGGATTGCTGTACCTAAGGGAGAAATGTGATGGGGACAGGAAGGTTCAACAATGGTAGTAGTAGTAGTAGTAGTAGAAGAAGAAGAAGAAGAAGAAGACGAAGAAGAAGAAGAAGAAGAAGACGACGAAGAAGACGAAGAAGTAGAAGAAGACGAAGAAGAAGAAGACGAAGAAGAAGACGAAGAAGAAGAAGAAGAAGACGAAGAAGAAGAAGAAGAAGACGAAGAAGAAGAAGACGACGAAGACGAAGAAGAAGAAGAAGACGAAGAAGAAGAAGACGAAGACGAAGAAGAAGAAGACGAAGACGAAGAAGACGAAGAAGAAGAAGAAGAAGAAGACGAAGAAGAAGAAGAAGAAGAAGAAGAAGAAGAAGAAGAAGAAGAAGAAGAAGAAGAAGAAGAAGAAGAAGAAGAAGACAAGCAAATGAAGTTCTCGAACTTTACGTCCAATCACAGCCTGTAATATCAGAAAATCACCAGCTGACGAAACTGACTTCCTCCTCGTGTCCCGGACGCATGACCGCTAACGTGTTGCGGGCTAACGTCGCCTGGAAAGACATGGGTTCACATCCCGGCTATCCGTTTTCAACTCCTCACCTCCCCGCCCCTCTCTAATGTGAGGCCAAGTATAGAGTCTGACGTACACTGCAGAACCAGTTCCCAGCCTAACGAAGGTTTGTTCAACGTTCCAAGAAGCGTGAACGTGACAAAAATCAAAACATGTCATTCTGTAAGGCGGAACGGCTGAAAATCTCACGTTCGCCCATTTTCGCGGTGCAAATTTAAATAAAGCAGCCAGGAACTGCGGATTGCTATCGCAGCGACAGTGACACACTTTGCTTACCGTCACGCGATCTGTACAGACGAACTGACGGACGAATATTCAGCGCTGAGATCTGTACCATGAATTAGGACAGCGGGAATCGCAGTTACGTCACAACTAATTATGAGACCGTGACATCATATCTGTAAACAATGCCCTGACACCCGGCCTGCTACAGTATTCTAACTTCATAAGGCTTTGTTCGAGGGCAGCCCCTTGGTATGCTAGGTTAGTTCCTTACTCTACAGCTGTCGGTAAAGCGAAAACTCGTTAAGACGAAAATTAATTTAATATTACTTCCTACACTAGAGCTTCTGTTTCAAAAGTTACAAGTTTCTCCCCACACATCCACAGTTAACCTTAACCTTTTAAAGCCTAGCGGTATATTTACGTACCACCAGGTTTAACATTAAAAAATTCTACGTGGTGCCCACATTGCCTTTATGTGTTTTGTACGGATCTCAGAACAAACAGCAACTTTTGCCTTATAAAACATTAAGAGACTGGTTTTTATAACCGAAGTGGAGAGTGTTTACAGCGCGGTACGCACTGAGTCCTTATCTAAAACAGACACGCTTCGTTTTTAAAGGGCTAATACAACACAACAGTACCTAAATATGAAAGAAACACTAACAGATAAGCAGGGCTGTGGAGTCGGAAGGAATTTTTAGGTGGAGTCGGAGTCGGGAAAAAAAATGTACCGACTCCGACTCCGACCTCAGTCTAAAATCTTAACTAGATACTCCAACTCCAGAGCCCTGATAGCTACAGTAACCATTAGACTTACACTTAAATATAGGTTATAAGTCTAAACAGTAGCCTGACGATTCACGCGGTTGTGATGAAATGTCTTATAGGTTTACCGTTATTAATACATATTGAGCTTTTATGAAGGAGTCGGAGTTTTAAAAATTGAGGAGTCGAAGTCGAAGTACCGACTCCACAGCCCTGCAGATAAGTACTGTGTTCAAATACTATTCATAGACGTTTACAGCCGACTGATCCATATATGGGTCGTGGGGTGCCCCCAGCGGGATTCGAACCCGCAATCCTAGCAAGTGAAAGGACAAAGATCCACGCCTTAGACCGCGCGGCCACTAGGATCAGTTGTTATGTTATTTACTTACATAAAATAAACACCCATGAGTCGTTTTAGGTATCACGTATAAATTCTTAAAATATTTTGGGATTAAGTAAGTGAAGAATCTAAAATCGCATACATACAGTCCACATTGCCCTGGGACCGCTGTAGAAATAGAAAGGGCAGTGAATGAACCTTGCCAACTGGCCAATGAGGCGTGGATTCAGTGCTCAGAAATGAGGGATTGTGTGTCATATAACGACCCTGTTAGTTGGTAATTTCACCTAGCATCGGTAACAGATGAATGAGTATGGAATGATAGTGACAGGGGAAAAGCTGAAAAGTTCTCGAAGAAAAACCTGCCCCAATTCCACTTTGTCCACCACAAATCGCACATGGATTGACCTGGGATTGAACCCGGCCCTCCGCGGCCAAAGGCTGGCGACTAACCGCCTGAGCGATGGCACTGTCGTCTATAGCGAACAATTGGACTGACTGTGACGTCATGAAAGTTGGAGAGTGCACAGATGTGCGCTGAATTTCTTTAGGTTGAGTGGTTAGGAGACACGAGAGACACCATCAGGAATACGGTCGATTTGGGAATCAAGTTTTCATGTAACTTAAATCTATCACAGACAAGACGCGTTTCCAATTTCAAAGTCCAGTACACTCTATAATGGACCGTTACATCTCACTACCCCATCTCAATCAGAAATATAGGCAACCGGATTGCTCTTCTACTTTGATCGTGGGTCAGAAAAGGGACCTTTATAACTTAACAGGAAAATAACTGTTTAAAAAACTGATTTTCGTTAATCTTGGGTGGGTTTCCCGTTGTTTTTATATCCTGCATGAACCTTTTGCAGTCTCAGCTTTGCCTACGTAATATAGTATTTAAACGTTCAGTCCGTAACTCACAGAAAACATACGATGCAGTGCTTGTGTGTTTATGACATTATAGCTGCCTAAACTCTTGCCATAACCTTTTAAAGCCTAGCGGTAACTTTACGTACCACCAGGTTTAACATTAAAAAAATTCTACATGGTGCCCACATTGCGTTTATGTGTTTTGTACGGATCTCAGAACAAACAGCAACTTTTGTCTTATAAAACATTAAGAGATTGGTTTTTATAACCGAAGTGGAGAGTGTTTACAGCGCGGTACGCACTGAGTCCTTATATAAAACAGATATGCTTCGTCTTTAAAGGGTTAAATAATGACGATTCACGTGCCCGTCAAAATTCTCACTCGCCTTGTAACTCACTAACTTCGTGGTTTTCCTTAGTCCTTCCAAGCAATTGCTGCAATGTTCTGTCGTCACAACTGCTGTACTGGTAATCACTTCTCATTTCGCCTCACAATGGTTCACTTCGTCATCGGCTGAGCGCCACAGTACAAGGAAGAATACAAACACTAAAAACCTTCCCAATGCGACGTATAAGCAGTAACACTGTGATTATTATAACACTACATACTACTACTACTACTACTACTACTACTACTACTACTACTACTACTACTACTACTACTACGAAGTTTTTCCGACAAACGACATAATATTGCTGACAATGCAAACCGTACTGGTAGGGGGAGTTCTAGTTAGGTGCGGTGTTTCGGCCCTGTTACACGTGAGTAGTTCAGCTGCTTTGTCTCGATATGGTACGTCAGTAATAGTAGAGCAGGTTAATGCTGCGGTAAGGTCGGGGAGTCGAATTCGCGGGCGGGGGGGGGGGGGTGTTATCGGGTCCGAATCTCAGGTGCATTACGCTTGCTGAGTTTATCGTATTTTTCTTCAGTTCTCTCTAGGCGAATTCTCGGATAGCGTCTTCAGATAGTTCACGGCCGCCTCCTTGTAGTTTCACCAACTTAATCGACGCGACATTATCTTCTTTGGAATGTGTTATTTAATGACGCTGCCTACTGTTAAGATTAGCTGTACAGCATCGACGGCAGATGAATGAAGGAGTTTGATGCATTATTGGAATCACAAACCTGAAGTACTGGGAGAGAAACCTGTCCCAGCGCCACCCGTACACCACGTATGCTACATGGGATCGAACCCGGGACTCCGCAGTGAGAGGCCGGCAACAAACCGCCTGAGCCATGGCAGGCCCACTCGACCATACAGTGTCTACGGAATACCGTTATGCGTTAGCCTACAAAATGCGACACTGAAAGAAATGTGCCGGTATAGTACGTATTGGCATTTCTTACACGTTCACATTTGTGGAAACCAGGCGCGCATCCACAATTGCCTGGGGCTATATACAATTTTTCCTTGAGGGGGGAGGGGGGCTGACCCTAAGGCTATATACAATTTATGTCTGATTTTAAAAATGATATTATAAAAATCATGTTGTGAGTACAACATAAAGCTGTGTGCAACTGCAGCTGAATCACAGTGTCCTATATTCCTGTTTTTTTAATTTTATTAATTTATTTTTTCAAAATTCTAATGTACTATTCATCAGCCGATTGCAGTGGCTGACTTCGGCTGATGGGGAAATCATGTAAAACGTTTAATATCATAATATCTACAAAATCTGTGTTTTTTAAATTTCAGTTTTGGGGGATATAGGGGGGGCTGCAACCCGGCAGCCACCCCCCCCCCCCCACCTTGGGTGAGCACCTGATGGAAATTCTAATATTTTATGACCAGCACAGCGGAGTAAATTACTGAAAATAGCAACGTGGGACATGGTTCGATCATAAGCGGTGACCATTTGGAAACACAAAACACACATCACGTGCTGTGACGTACACAGTCATGACACGTGCAAGTTGCAGTCAGTGCGCTGTGTTTTATAACCCTTAAGTTCTAAAAGGTTTTGACGATGGTGTATAATATAGTGTGTGGTGATGGGTTTATGGACTTTATCCATCGTCCAAAGAGTAAAATATTAAAAATATTAAAAATTAAAACCACAACGTTTCGGAAGCTGGCTGTGCTTCCGTCCTCACGTGAATTCACTCCATAAACCCATCACCACCCAACCTTTAAGTTGTGTACAATCGTCACTCTAAACCTAACGGCTATCACAGGCATTAAAAGTTGAATAATCCTACGAAGACTGCAGACAATTTACATTTCACAAAACGATTCGGTTTGTACCTCACAGGGAACACAGTTGCTTCCATAAGAAATGCCAGTTTAGGGATACAGTCGGTGTTGTTCACTGGCGCAACCACGTGAGGCGGATGTTGGGCTGCAGCCCCACATCCCCAAAGTGAAATTAAAAAATACCTAGTATATATATGTTTTTTTGTAGACATGATATCAAAAATTTTACGTCATTTACTCTTCAGCCTAAATCAGCTACCGAAATCTGCTCGTGACTAATACACTGGAACATTGAACAAGAATGTTAAGAATATGTAGACTTTTTTGTTTCAGTTATTTTTAATTCTCTCCTGTAACCTACCTGGATGTCGGCTCGGAGATTTTGACATGATTTTCACTATATAGTTTTTATAGCATCAGCTCTCTCTCCCCCCCGGCCGCCCCCCCCCCCCCCCAAAGAAAAATTTTGGGTGCGTCTACGATCTTGTGAGAGTCATACTAAACAGATAGAAAGTGCAGGCAAAGTGCGGAGTTACGACTGTTATACGCGGTTCCATATACACTGTAAATACCAGGCTTTACAGGGTAATGCACAAATACAATCACATTCAAATTGTCACTCCTCGTTACATCTGACATGGAAGTCTCGATGCTATCCCTCTACATAGCCCAAAACTTCCTCTCTATATTCCTGCGCATTCGAAAATATCTTGCCCATTCCTTTGCATGGGAAACTGCGTCGATTTTGTGCGTACTTTTAACGGATGGCCATTTCCCGTAGTTTTTTACTAAATCTATGAAAGCGGACGATAACGCCATACTGCAACGTAAGTTTTTCTGTATACTACAGCCTAGATAAGCGACAGGATTTATCTGACGTCTGCACTTACCCTGAGTATTCTTAACCCTTCAAAATGGAACCGACAAGTCACGAAACGTCGGTAAAGGATTATCACTCCACGTTGCGTAATACCCCAGAAGACAGGAGATCTCATCAGCATCGCGGCGGAAGCCTGGAATCACTATAACTTGTAACTAGGCTGCCGTCCGAACTGTTGTACCGCTGGTTGTCTACTGTTCAGCCTACTTTAATGCCGTCTGTTTCACTCCCCTACCAAGCTTTTCCTCCCCCAACTTAAGTCCAGCACTATGTCAGACAGGCTGTTGTTTCCCCACATTTCTTGTTTTGCTCAGTTTCCTGCTTGTTGTCATTCGTTATTTGCACATTTAAAAAACCTCATAAGCCTGCCGAATACACATCCCCCATCCTCTGCGTTACATCGTATTCCCCTAAACATTTCTTTGTGTGCCGGCCTGTTTGACCAATGTAGGCAGTCTATAGTGTCCCCATAGGAAAACTTTAAAACAGCAACAATATAATTAAAAGCATACCAGTCACTGTCTTCCCAAATATCACCATCAAATATTTCTGTTCAATATACTGTATATTGAACCTAACAGATTCAATTCAATTAAAACTCCCGATGCAGTCACGTGGCCCGTAGTGCGCCGGCTGCCTTTGAGTCTCTGTTAATCACACAGATGAAGTGCCACATTCCGGTTTGTGAAACTCGATCAGAATGACGCTAGAGTTTGTGATATGAAAGAAGAAACTAAAAGCCGATCCCGGTGGCCGCGCGGTCTAAGGCGTGGGTCTGAGGCCGCTCGCTTGCTGGGATTGCGGGTTCGAATTCTGCCGAGGGCATGGATGTTTGTCTGTTGTGTGTTGTCAGGTAGAAGTCTCTGCGTCGGGCTGATCGCTCGTCCAGAGGAGTCCTACCGAGTGTGGTGTCTCTGAGTACCATCGTGAAGCCTCGATAATGGGGAGGCCCTGGCCCACTAAGGGGTGTTCAGCCACTGGGAAAAAAAGCTAAAATAAGAGGGGCTTCCAACACACGGACATGCATTTATTAATTATCTATTTAACGACGTACAGGCCGCGACAGCTCAGTCGGTATAGCGACTCGCTACGGGCTGGACGGTCCGGCGATCGAATCCCGGTGGGGGCGAGATTTTCCGCAGCCATCCAGACCGGCCCTGGGGCCCACCCAGCCTCCTGTACAATGGGTACCGGGTCTCTTCCCCGGGGGTAAAGCGGCCGGGGCGTGGAGTTGACTACCAACCCACATCTAGAGCCGAGGTTGAAGAAAGAGTAGAGCTATACGTTTGCTCCCTTTCTGTGCCTTCATGGCCTCTTATAGGGCGCAGTTTATTCAACGACGCTGTCATTAGCTCTGAGTTTATGACGTCAGGTGGTGGGATGATGAGTGCGAAGGATATCAGTCAATGGAGGAACTGAGTAAAATTGGGACAGCCGGTCTTATATCCGAGATTTGAACTCGGGACTCCCCTTATATATAACAGAAATCCTGTATTTGAGTTTATCACAGCGGCATTGCGGAAGATTCAAGTCTCCTGGTATGTAACGCTGTGTGAGTCATTGCTGACGTTTCGGAGGCAATGCCATCCTCCGAAACGTCGATAATGACACCCAGCGCCACATACCAGAAGCTCTATACGTGACCTCTGCATGAAATGAATGAAGCTGCGGATGTGGTTCTCCCATAAAGGCGTTCTTTACTTTCCGCATATGCGTAAAGAATGCCAGATAACAACAAACAGTTATGAGATCAGCCGACAAAAAATGGCAATGTACAGTCAGCTGTGAAGAGAAGTTTATGCCCCGTAGGTCGGCTTCATTTGACGGATGAGACGTCAGATCCGTCGGCCTGGGTGCACGCGCGGGGGATCTTGATACATGTTTAAAAAAAAGGCAACGTTGTCCCTGTCCACGCCATTAAGGCACACAGTCGGAGTAGAGGTATAGCTCCATTCATTCTTAATCTCGGCCCTAGATGCAAATGAGTGGTCAGCCACACGCCCTGCCGCTTTAACGCGAGAAGGAACACCAATATCTTACGTGATTTCAGGCTTCCGCCGCGACGCTAATGAGATCTGCGCTCTTCTGGGGTATTATGCAGCGTCGAATGGTAATCCTCTACCGACGTTTCGGGACAAAGTATCGGTCCCACTTTCAAGGGTCAGAAGTCCAAGAAGAAAATGTAACTGTTTACCGACGTTTCGGGACAAAGTATCGGTCCCGCTTTCAAGGGTCAAAAGTCCAAGAAGAAAATGTAACTGTTTACCGACGTTTCGGGACAAAGTATCGGTCCCGCTTTCAAGGGTCAAAAGTCCAAGAAGAAAATGTAAATGTTTACCGACGTTTCGGGACAAAGTATCGGTCCCGCTTTGAAGGGTCAGAAGTCCAAGAAGAAAATGCAACTGTTTACCGACGTTTCGGGACAAAGTATCGGTCCCGCTTTCAAGGGTCAGAAGTCCAAGAAGAAAATGTAACTGTTTACCGACGTTTCGGGACAAAGTATCGGTCCCACTTTCAAGGGTCAAAAGTCCAAGAAGAAAATGTAACTGTTTACCGACGTTTCGGGACAAAGTATCGGTCCCACTTTCAAGGGTCAAAAGTCCAAGAAGAAAATGTAACTGTTTACCGACGTTTCGGGATAACCTATCAGTCCCATTTTCAAGGGTCAAGAAGGCTTTTCTTGGTGAACCTCTTGACCTGTGAAAATGGGACCGAACCGTCAATAAATGATTACCATTCGACGCTGCGTAACACCCCAGAAGAGCGCTGATCTCAACACCAGGAACTGCTGAATTGGAGACAGTATCGACAATGTCTTACCCCTACCAGGATTCGATCCCCGGTTCGTCCAATCTACAGGCTACTCACTGTACCGACTGCGCTATCCCGTTTAACCGATTCTGTACTAAGCAATAACATACTACAGTATGATCAAAAAAACTGTTTATCATACACTGTACACAGTACATCAGTGATTACAATAAGTGGCCTTTTTTGTCCTTTTCCTAATAACGGAGCACCGATGGAATGAAATTGACAGGGGAAAACCGAAGTACTCGGGGAAAAACCTGTCCCAGTGCCACTTTGTCTACCACAAATCCCACATGGACTGACCCGGGATCGAACCCGGGCCTCCGCGGTGGGAGGCCGGCGACTAACCGCCTGAGCCATGGCACGGCCTTACATTAAGTGGCCTCACCAATTTATCTGCATTGTATCAGTTATTATTTTACCGCGAGGATTCGTTAACTCCTTGTCCAACACCCAAGCTGGAATACCGCCCCTTGTCGGGGCTGTCCGCCTGCAGCTGCCGTCTGTTTCGTTCCGCAACCTACGGACATGCCACGCCAAGATGACAAAGAGTCGCAATGAACACAGATTGCCACTGCACTGCTGGTTTAACTGCACCTGCATGCAAGCAAAAAGAAACACAAATATACATACAGAACCTGCACTAATGTAATTTTTGCTGTTAATGAATATGAGGTTAATAAGCGTCAGTACATTGGCACAGTAGTAGTACAGTAAAATCTGCGATATCTGGCACCTCCGAGACCAAAGGTTTGCCGGATATCAAAATTTTCCGGATATCAGAACATTATAATCAATATGCATCTTAGTGTACCTAGCAACCGCATGGACTGACCGAACCATTTAGCGTGTCACTTGATATCCTGTCCTGTTTTCCATGCTGCACTTTCTAGCCCTTTTCACCTCTATTTACGTAACAAGGTGCAGTGGAATTTGGGCAACATAACAGAGTATGTCACTTCTTATTTGACTTAAAACTCTGTCGGTTCGCCGGTTAATAGAGATTTCCGGATAATCCAATGCCGGATATCACCGATTTTACTGTACGTCATAACCAGTCAAACAACACAAGTATTGTTAATTCCAATGTGAAATTAAAATAAATAAGCACCAAATGAAGGTGAACAGCTGCTAAGTGGGAAGTCTTCATTTTTCTTAAAGGCAGTGACCTACCAGGCTGCAGCTACTGGATTCTAAATGCAGGGGAGCATCCAAGGAGGGGGGACCGACGGGCTGCAGCCCCCCCCCCCCCAAAGACCCCAAAACCAAAATTTAAAAAACACAAATTTAGTAGATATTATGATATCAAAAGTTTTACGTGATTTACCCTTCAGCCGAAATCAGCCACTGAAGTTGGCTGATGACTAGTACTTTAGAATTTTGAAAATTAAATTAATAAAATTTAGAAAAAATAAGAATATAGGACACTGTGATTGAGTCATGGTATACGAGTACATGACTAATAACACTGGGGCCGGGGGGGGGCCAAATTGACCATGAGTATTAGGAACTTTATTTTACAAAGGAGTCAAATTTGAAAAGAGGGGAAAATTGGTCCCATAAAACGCAAGCGTTCCATTTTCTTTTTTATGTCTATTTTTGATTTGTCATTATTCAATTCAGTAACCAAAAAAATTATTACTAGGTTGAAAAAATATTGGGGGGGGGCATTTGCTCCCCTTTCCCCTCCCCAAGTTATGCCTATGAGTCACAGAACATGTAGTTATATTCGTATGTATATAAATGCAGTTGCAGACAGTGTTATGAAAAACTCTGGGTGCGCACGTTGCTGAATGAATCCCTGCCCATGGAACAATAATGTCTTTTGTTCAGCATCCCTGTCCATCCTTCATCACCTATCTTAGATAAAATTAAAACAATTTGACATAATGTGTAAATTATTTTTACAATGCTTACGTTGTTTCTTAAACAATTACCTGCCACATATGATTCCTTAGCATTATGTTACAATTAATTAATGACATCTGATTTCAGAAAAATATGCTACAAAAAGCAGCATCTGCAGTTTTCACCTTTCTTGTCACTAATCCAGACAATGAGGTTATGCGGGAAAATCTGAAGTTTTATTCTAATCTGCCAGAGGTGGACATGTATCAGGTGGTCAATTTGGAAGCACGGGTAAGGCAACGTGCTGGTTATCCACTTAAAATTATGACAAGAGTTTATTGTATTTATTAAAAGGTACAGAAATGAAAATACATGCTATGCATTTCACAGTACTGCATGTTTCTGTGAAATCCACCTGTACCCTCAGTACCAATTCCTAATCCACACTCATAATATGTCAGGCTGAGAAAGTTGTCTTAACTTGATATACAGAGTGATCCTTCTAAGCATCAAGACAATACTGCTATAGAGGGTGATCCTTCAAAAACAGTACTCAAGACATGTAAGGCCATAACTTTTTGAACAGTCATTGCCGAAGCATATCAGCCCACAGTTATGCAGTTATACCCCCTGTTGTAACTTCATGACGTAGACTGTCAATGGCCCTACATGTCAAGGGGCTAGGACAGCAATGAATATGTTGAAAGTTTTTTTTTTCAGGGACAGGCAGGGCTGGCTGAACCCACCAGGCAAACTAATGGGTAGCCTGCAGCAGAAAAATGTGGGGAAAAGCAAACACAGTCGGTGCATTTATATTGTCCCCCACAACAACAACAGCAACAACAACAACAACAACAACAACAACAACATGACAACGACAACATTAATAGATATAAAGCTCTGTTACAGGACAGATGGAACCCAAATGCATTGGGCTGGAACATAGCCACACCTATTAATTGAACACAGACACATATATACATGTTTACAAACCAATGGATATATTTCATTAGGATGTGTACAGTAGATGTTTGTTTTCTGTAAAGTTCAGGCCACACCCACCACTGATTATAATCATGGTGTAGTAACAATCACAGAGTATAATACAGGACAACAATTATGACGGTAGCAGGTACCATTCTACCACTTCAGCTTTCATGGATAGCAATACTGTGTGATAATCATGAAGTACTATTTTTGAATTTGTCTATCATTTTTGGTCATTTCGAACACATACAAGGAATCATCCCACATGACCTGTGCCATCAGTGTTTTAAGCTAAGCCAGCCTAGTCTGAAAATTTCCCCCACTTAGATTCTGCCCATCTGTGAGTTCACCAGACTACAGAACAGTCTCGTTTAACCTGGCTCGCTATTTGCTGCTCATTTTATGAATTGGGCATATTTTTCTACATCATATCCGTCAGTATGACTGTCCTGTATAATGGAGAAATGTGTTGCATGTCTCCATCTCATTATTCTTGTTCGGGTCAGAGGAGTGTTTCTAGTGTCTGTTGGATTTTAATGCTGTCTATAAGGGGAAAAAATTTTTTGTGTTGTCTACAGTTCCTTTCTGTTATCTCCTATTGATGATATTTGACATTAACTGTATACATACTCCAGATGAAATTTCTTCTTATCATATGCCCCTTGAGGCTAGTTCTTTCTAAGGGGCCCACCTGAGGCCGATGATGGAAATACATCCAGTCTATGAAGTGTTGTGTTTGGAAACCCGTGATATGGACAGTGTTCACACTGGTAGTCATGTTTACTGAACTGCACTGTTATCAGAAAGATGTAGACTTAAACCATTTCATGGCTGTGAATTAATTTTTTTAAATATCTGCTTGTATCAACTTCACAGAATTTTGTTTCCCTGTACATCCACGGTTCAGAAGCTTATCAGCACAAAGACTACAAGTCTGTCATTAACTACATTGAGGAGTCCCTTGAAGATTATCTAAGAGGCGAAGAAGAATGCAGAGCTTATTGTGAGGGACCATTTGATCAAGGGTGGTTCCCAGATTTCATTCCGTCCATTGCAAGTGAGTCTAATTTTGTGTAAACTAATAACAACTAGCAATCAGAAAACATGAGCTAATAAACAGAAAACATCAACACGAGACCAAATAACATACAGTTAACAATATTGTTATACCACAGTCACCTGAAGATACGACAGCCCTGCAGACATGACGATGACCTTCACAATCTTGAGTGTTCAGGAAAATTCCTTACAGCACATGTTTAAATTTCCATGCAGTTATAAGGTGTTCCCCTGTTTTTCAGATAAATTAGGAAGAAACTGTTGCCTTAAATTTGGGTGAGTTTATTATGTGTTCAAAGTCACATACGCGATACACAAGAGAGACACATATTCGCATTTGGTGACCAGTTGTTTCAAGAACATAAGGGACGCCATGTTCGAACATGATATTTATGTAAAACTGCAGATGCCAGGCTGCACTTTGAACAGGTTGATTTAAAACGAAGTAATAAAACTGGTACCGCTTCAAATGAAATAAGATTTAACAGCAGCGCTGTCAGTACCAACTGTTCTCCTCGCTCTCTTACTGCTCTTGCAAATTATAACAGCTATTTCACATGAGATTTATAACAGGTAAAGTGCCAAGTTTCTCCAAAAAGTTCTTCAGTTTTCACCTGCCAATTTTCATTCCATTAACCCTTTATTGATGTCTCTGAGCAGAACTTTATACCTGACTAACTGGCACTTTAACAGCGATCTTTAATTTGGGCTGCACTTCTGACAAACCACTTCACTGATATCAAAGTACTTTCCAGCACAGACAAAAGTGAATAAATCAGAGTACGAAAGGTGTCTCCTGTATTATGTATTTTGAACTAGTCACCAACAAATACACAAAGAGAGTTTTATTATCAATCGTAACACACTCCTACATGTTTCGACCCTGCTGGGTCATCTTCACGGAGAACTTTTTGTTATCGTTACACTAAGGTCTCTGTGGTCCTGGCAAGCCGGGACCACAGAGAGTTCACGCCTCCAAAAACAACGCAGTACACATTCAACAGCACATTCTCACTCAACTATAAAGTGCAAGCTTAGTGTAACGACAACAAAAAGTTCTCCCTGAAGATGACCCAGCAGGGTCGAAACATGTAGGAGTGTGTTACGATTGATGATAAAACTGTCTTTGTGTATTTGTTGGTGACTAGTGTTTTTGTATAATATAGCACACGGACATGGAACACATTAAATATATTGAACTGTTTGACAATAAAGAGGTTTTGATTAAAACCCATAATGTATTATTTCAATCTCGCAGTGAAGCATGTGATTGATAGGTGGAAAATGTCCTATTTTTCATGTGATGGAAGTACGGTAACCTTACATTAGGCAAGTTGGGTAAGAAGACTGGACTGCCTCAGGATGCAGACAAGTGACACAGCTTTCTTTTAATGATAAACTTGTAGGTTGCTAATAAAATGGATTTGAGTAACAGAATAATTGGGCCGTGCCATGGCTCTGGCGGTTAGCCGCCGGCCTCCCACCGCAGAGGCCCGGGTTCGATCCCAGGTCAGTCCATGTGGGATTTGTGGTGGACAAAGTGGCACTGGGACAGGTTTTTCCCCGAGTTCTTCGGTTTTCCCCTGTCAATTTCATTCCACCGGTGCTCCATTACTGGGAAAAGGACAAAAAATAATCATCATCTTCATCATAGGGTTGCACAATAAGCATCATGGCTGCAGTGCGTCCATAGCATCTGCTGCGGGACCCTTCACCACTAAAAAAAAACAATAATTACTACCTATTGCTCAAGGAAAAGCCTAAACACTGAACTGAGATAGGCCCTGATTAAAAACGTATTCTTTCTGACTTACTGTAAATGAACACTGTGAAAGTATGTGTTGATGCGTTTCATTACATTCACATAATGTTGAAGTTGGAACTTTTAGGTTGTCACAAAAGTGCTACCGAAAACTCAAGTCTTCTGGGATGTTATGCCATGTTGTTTTGTAAATAATTACCAACATTATGAAGGCTCATAGTCCCTGTATCTTCAAGGTCAGGCAGTCAAGCAAAGTACTTGACCGTGAAGATAAAGGCACTGGCATTTTTTCAAACGTCAACGGCCACTTATTCGATAACTGTGGTGTAATATTACAGAAAACCTGCATCTTGAATTCTCAACTGAATTTGTAACTCATTTATGTTCTTGTCTTTGCAGACCATTTCACCTATTGTCTTAAATGTAAACAGAGATGTGCTGACAAAATTAATTCTCTGAATGGTGAGAAGCACAATGACCTCCTAGAAAGCCACTATCATTTTCTGCAATATGCATATTACAAAGGTGGGTTTTCTGAGCTGTGTTACTTCATTTACACTTTGTCTATTTCAAGACGTGGGATGGGGGCATGGACTGGATTGAGCTGGCTCAGGATAGGGACAGGTGGCGGGCTCTTGCTAATGCGGTAAAGAACCTCTGGGCTCCACAAAATGCAGGTAATTTCTTGATTAGCTGAGAAACTGTTAGCTTCTCAAGAAGGCCTCTGCTCCATGGAGTTAGTTAGTTAGTTAGTTAGTTAGTTAGTTAGTTAGTTAGTTAGTTAGTTAGTTAGTTAGTTAGTTAGTTACTGACACTCTCAGTAGCTCAGGCTAGCCTTACAAAACATATTATGGAATGATGAGTGAATAACGACTTACAAAAGATGGGCGAGGAAGTGGTCGCTGCCTAATTCTGCTGATGAAAAACACACAAAATTCTCGTCAGAATAGTTCATCTGTGGGCCAAAATTCAACTCTGGTACCTCGTGGGCAGGAGACTGGATTAATCCCCACTTGACCACAGGATTCAGTTTGTTTATATCAAACAGCTATTGTACTACAGTATATAACTTACTGGGTAAATCTGATTCATCTTATTCACTTTTCTGCTTTCACAGTTGGAAATTTAAGGAAAGCATGTGAAGCTGTTGCCAGTTACCTTATGTTCTACCCTGCTGATGAAACAATGCTGAACAATAAGGAATACTATTTGAAACTACCAAAGGTGGAAAAGGACTTCTTCACACCAAGAAAGGTAATACGTGTACTGTACCTTTAAACACAACACATGTATGGCCATTACTGCTGCATATAGGAATTAGGTAACTAAAGTGGAAGAAATCAAGCATGCATAAGAAAGACTAATATCACAAGAAAAACACTTACAGTACAGCAGTACCATAATGTGCAGGAAAAATAAACTTTGTACAAAATTTGATGATATGGATATTAAATATAAATATGAAACAAAATTTTTGGGTTCACGTCTCATTGGAAGTTTGAACTGGGATGTTAATATACAAAATTTCAGCTAAACTGAGTAATTACAATGCAATCTCTTAAGGGCAGAACCCATCCAAATATTATGAGAAGTACGTACTTTGCAAGTCTTCACTTGCATTTCAGGTATGGCATATCCGGGGCGGGGGGGGGGGGGGGGGGGCATGGGGTAGGTGATGAGGACAGCAAAAAAATTGTTAAATTGGAAAAGAGTGATAAGTGATGTGGGGACAGCCACTTCATTCACAGAACTCTTTAAAGCAGTAAATATACAGTGAAACCCTGTTAAGAAAATTTTGAAAATTCCAAGAAAATTCTACTTCTTAAGCGCAAAATTTCTTAAAAGGGTAATTTTAATGAAATGGGAGAATTTTGGTGCTTTTTTATCCTGACTTGTTAGGCGGTAAATTTTCATAATCAGGTATTTCTTAAGTGAGTTTCACTGTATTTCCAGGGTCAAGTAGATATGTAATGGAAATTGTGTATTACATAAAATTAAATATATGTAAGTTGGAACAAAATTTATGTAGGCATGATGATACATGTCAAAGGTCAGGTCTTCATTCCAAATTTTGTACAACTGGTATTTTAAAACAACAAAAGTGTAAATAACATGCAGAAAAAATTATATAATAAATTTCCCAGTCATTTATTGCAACAGACTTTATACTCACTAGAGGGATACTTGTATGAAGCTTTAAAATGGAAAATATAATTGCATGTGAAATGAGGAGAAATGAAATTGGAAGAGCCAGTGGACTTGTGGTACATAAATTCACCAGTACTCTGTCGAAATACAGTCAATAATGTGGTATTATGAGGCAGTTAGTATCTTAGTAGATCAATGGAACTGATATGTTATGCCATTGTTACATAGTGTGTTAGTGACAAGTATGGTGACTCACAGGAACATGCATATGTACATAGAGAGAGTGTACTGATGTGTCCTGTAAAGATTATGTCAGGAAGGAAGAATACAGTATGAGTACAATAAAATGTAATTCATGTCTCACCAAAAGTAAGCAGGACAAATTTCAGATGGATTAAAAATGTGGCAAAGTTAAGAGATATCAGAATAACAGTAATGTGTAAAAATCCCTTCCAATTCCACAGCATTCTGATAACGGTGTATCATACTTAAAACTGCCCAAATTTCAGGCGTCTATCTTCCAGGGTTTAAAAATACAAAAATTGTACACATCGTTTTGCAAACCTGACAGAAACAGAACTGCTAGACAGAATGTTGAGTTCAACTTTTATAGTTTTAAATATTGAACCAGTGGACAAGGTCCAAAAACTGAACGGTTTCAAATCAAAATTACATTCACAAAACAAGTACGAAGCAATTAAATTGTTTGAATGCTTGCCAGCAGCAAGAACTGAGAAATGCACAGAAAATTTTAGTGAGTCAGCCCCATGGAAAGAGTAAAACTAGACAGATGAGATGCTATTCCTAACTGCATCATATAACTTGGGTGTTCTATTTGGTATCATCTGCTAAAGTTTTTATACGACTTGTTACCTTTCTGCATGAGTAACCTAATATTGCTTATTGTAAATTTCAGGAGGCTATAAGATACGCGCAAAGGCAGGAATATGAAACCAGACTCCTTGATTTCATCAATACTGAATTTGTCTTCCAAGATGGCAGCAAAAACATAACCAGCAGCAATGAAACTGAGGTAAAGACTATTTCAACTATTTTGTGACAAGAGTCTTCCAGCATATATTAAACTAGCCATAACAATGACTGAAGTTTAGTCACCCCCATACATCAATGGATGCACGCAATTTACGTAAAATCACAAATCATCCGTATACGTTAACTCTCCTACATGTTTCAGTCAAAAATCACCATCCTCAGGGAAACGTGAATACAGAGGAATACAAAATTAGTAAAGGTAAAGCTATCCCATTACAGGCCTGGACAGGCCCTGTGGGCTGTAGGAGGTTGAGGCTCCCACATTTCATGACAATTGGCACACGAAGGTGGTAAGGTTGTCAGCCCTACACACCGGCTGCCTTTACCTCCCAGGAAATACTTGTGATACTCATTTCTGTTAGAGGCTGAGTTGACCCCAGGGTCATAGTGCGGCCAGAAGGGTTATGTTAATGGAAAATTCCAGTGACCCCATTGGGAATCGAACCCGTGACCTTGCAGGTTGTAGCGCAGTTATAAAATTAGTACAACCAATTTACATATACAAAATGAAAATAAATAAGGAAATAGTACACATCACGCTCGTGCATGAGACACATCAACACATGGCACAGGGACTTGATCATTTTGGATCAAAAACTTGAAAACCAGGTATGTGTATTCATATAATCACATACATACAATAAAAACAGTGGTGTATCAATTAAATATATTGAAGAATACATTAGCATAAATAATACCAGATTACAAAATTTAAAATAAAAAGTGATCAAATAATATGGTAGAAGGAAATTTGTAATTCACACCACAAAACGTTGCTAAGAGTATCACTGAGTAACTACTCATTTGTATGCAGCCCAGTTACATGTATAATGACCTGTACACACATATGAAATGGCACGACATGTTGACGTAAATTTTTCATGCCTGGAGTATTTAATGACAACAGAGGGTGGCATGTTGTTACAGTAATTAAAATTATACATCAGGATGAAGTGTAGCCTCATTTGCATTAGCACTATGCTTATTCTGTCCCCCAGAGGTGTACCTCTTATAGCATAATGCGAAATATTTACTACAAAGGCAAAAACTTAAACTAAAACAGATGTTTGTAACCTAGTTAACCTTATGAAGCCTAGCAGTAACCTTACATACCACCAGGTTTAACATTAAAAAATTCTATGTGGTGCCCACATTGCGTTTATGTGTTTTGTACGGATCTCAGAACAAACAGCAACTTTTACCTTATAAAACATTAAGAGACTGGTTTTTATAACCGAAGTGGGGAGTGTTTACAGCGCGGTACGCACTGAGTCCTTATACAAAACAGATACGCTTCGTCTTTAAAGGGTTAACATTAAAAAATTCTACGTGGTGCCCACATTGCGTTTATGTGTTTTGTACGGATCTCAGAACCAACAGCAACTTTTGCCTTATAAAATATTAACAGACTGGTTTTTATAACCGAAGTGGAGAGTGTTTACAGCGCGGTACGCACTGAGTCCTTATATAAAACAGATGCCTGTCATCTTTAAAGGGTTAATGCTCTAGCCTGTTGCCACCTTTGACTTATTTCTTATATTTAGCACATCGCATAAATTGTTGTAATATACACCATTCTAGCTGGGCATTGCACAAATATGGAGTAATGTATACAGGACAAGCACTGGCAATGAGAGATAGATGCATATTACACATAACAGAGAGGAGCACTAGTTGTGGTACTGCTTCCAGTAACCGGCAAAACATACTGCTGCTTGTTGAGAGTTCAGATATCGGTATGTGGCACTTGGACTTACCAGGATTTCAAACTTTGTTCATCATCTTGTGTTCAAAAGACGGTACAGAATTTTGGTAACTGAACTTGTTCCCACCCTTGGGTGAATGATGAGGAGGCACATGCTTATTTGGGTCCCAAAAAGACTACTGTATCATTGCAAAACTTGTGTCAATAACCCCCCACCACATGTGGACACAGGATCAGGTCGTGTAAACATGAGAGAATAAAAACTGTGGGAATACCAATGAAATAAGACAGAAAGACTGCTGCATCTGTACTTCAACATCGTTACTAGAAGAAGGGACTAGTATTTCTGGCGGACAGTTGTGCAATTAACCCTTTAAAGACGAAGCGTATCTGTTTTATATATATAAGGACTCAGTGCATACTGTGCTGTAAACATTCTCCACTTCGGTTATAAAAACCAGTCTCTTGATGTTTTATAAGGCAAAAGTTGCTGTTTGTTCTGAGATCCGTACAAAACACATAAACGCAATGTGGGCACTTCGTAGAATTTTTTAATGTTAAACCTGGTAGTATGTAAAGTTACCGCTAGGCTTTAAAAGGTTAAAGCAACACACGTTCACACTCTAAAGCTTGAGTGACCATTGCCACTCAAACTTTCTCTTCCTATTATGAGATGTTTCCTCATTATTGTTTTGCGCACAATTCGGTACTGTGCCATCATCATTATTATTAATGTAAGCACAATTCAGTACTCTACCCTCCTTATATTTTCTGCGCACAATTCAGTACTGAGCCCTCCATCTAATTTATGCGCAGGAGTTCTAAGGTGGGCTTCTTGAAGCTAGCTTCTGTTTCTTCGCAACATTTTTCGTGACCTGAACTGCATATTTTGTTTTAAATACATATTTGTATATAGTTTGTCACTGCAGTGACTGTTAACAGTTGAACTGAAAGACACAGGAACATCACCGTTTGACTGATGCAGATTTCCCTGTTCTATTGCAGGATGAGTCTTCCTGACTATTCAGGTTCACCATACTCAGGAAAATGTAGACTTGTCACTGTCTTTGGGCTGTTGTCCGAGCTAAGCCTGACATGGTGTCGTAAGCAACAATGAGCCCTTTAAAATTGTCTTTCAGCAAAGAAAATTAGCAATAATGTACGAAGAGCAACAAATACAAAGAAAGCATTCTCTGAATATATTAATGTACATACAGTACAAAAAAAACTGTTAATCAAAAGGTGTCTTTAGTTTACTCCATTAGATTGTTATAATATTCACAAACATTTTAGAGCATATCACCTAGTAACTAAGTCCTTGAAGGCAGCAGATAATGTCAGTCTGCTATGCCACCTCATACCAATCATGTTATAAGGTCAGCAAACTGTGGATCATGCACATATTCATATCAGCAAACAGATGTAAACAGGTCAAGGTCTGGCAAAGTGTGAATCACGATGGATAAGAAGTGGTGGCCTTTCTGCCAGGTCAAAAAATATTCTCTTATCAGAGCATTTCTTACATCAACATATGATTCAGATTTCACAAGTCTGTACAGAAGGTCTGTTTAATATGTACTTATTTACACAGAAATTGTTCATTATTTTTTATCACTAAATGTGCAGCATGGGCAAGACAGGCATCAGAAATTTCCATGCCTTTTTTGCTTACTCTGTTTAACCTTTATAACATGGCCTTTTAAATACCAGATTTATGCTGCTGGCGAAAGCACTGTTGGGTTTAAATGCCCGCTGTGGGATGGTGTTTTCCCTGTTGGACAGAAATGATGTACATTTAATGGGATAACAAAGTCTCATATGTCCATTAAAGCTTTTACTCTATCTTATTTCAGTGACTTGTCAATACTTACAAACTGAAATACAGAAAACACTGTTGTTTCTCATTAGTACACAGAATATGTATCCTGGTGTGCACTGTATCTTGTATTAACAGTTGACACTTTTCTTCAAAACCTTTCGTTTATCTAGTTAACACGCTGTGCTGAATTCAGAACACTTTCTCTGTTTTCTCATGTGTGTGTGCATGTGTGTGTGTGTGTGTGTGTGGGGGGGCGGGGCCGGCGGAGGAGCATTAACACAATAAATCAAACTTCATACCACTGTCCAGAAATGCAAGGCTTCATGAAATGTTCTCTGATCTCAAAGGCAATCCAAGATACATCATCTGTAATGGACATGCTGATAATGTTTTTCGCGATTTATGAAGTTCCATTCCCAGAGACAGTATTTCCCAAATGGTTCAGGCCCTGGAACCCTTTTTTCTGTAAAGATACTGACGTAACTCCATATAAAATACTGCAGATATAAAAGGGGCTTACAGAAAAACAGGTTTTGTGAAGTGCAACAAAGAAAAAGCCAACGGAAGCTTAAGCTACGTAACTGGGATTACTGAAAATGCTTCTGCTTTCATATAAGAAATTCTTCTCACACTGAGGGTAAAGCTACACAACTGAACTCTCACAGTAAGTGAATATTCCAGGGTTCCCTTTTTCTGGAAATCTGTTTTGAGGGCACATTTTTACAAGCATGTTATTCAAAATTGTTTAAGCTTATATATTGCACATTTTGACTTGCAGTGTCTGTAAGGAGACTGCCTTAGAGATAAGGAAAGAATATTCAGCGAGTCACGGCCCCCATTGTACCTTAGCAGTAGTGTCACACATACTCAAGTGTGCTGTTTTGCACTCTTGACACTGAAGAGGATTCTGCGTTAAAGAAATATCCAAAACTGTGAAATGTCAATCAGATGCAAAATCTACGCAGAAAGTTTGTTCTGATGATTATATTGTAATTTTCGTTTGAAAAACTGTAATTAAAAAAAGTCCACATTTTTTCTGCTATCAAGATATAATTTCAGCCTAAAGACTATTTGCAGACAAGATACTGTTTTGCATTTGTCATTTATTGTGGAGGCTGGAACTCACAACACCATCGACCATTACAGAAATTATCCGCAGAACACAAGGTTCCAGAAAGCACAGT
This sequence comes from Coptotermes formosanus, assembly GCA_013340265.1. Lineage (NCBI taxonomy): Eukaryota > Metazoa > Arthropoda > Insecta > Blattodea > Rhinotermitidae > Coptotermes > Coptotermes formosanus. The sequence goes on from BLKM01000917.1 coordinate 438,254, forward strand.
TTGGGAAGTACCATCTTGTTTGTTTAAATGCAGTAACATTTTATCACTATACAGCAGGTACATTCTAGAAGAATTTAACCCTCAACAGTACAACGTAATGGACAGTGAAGGAAAATACGTCATTTTTCCTGCATATCACAAAAGGCTGATGCTTAATGCTGTTTTGTAACAACTTAAACAGTGAAACAGCAAATAAAGTTTGCTCTCATTTAAGTTTAGAATGGTTTTATGACAGTGCTGTCATTTAAGGCAAGACTGGTGTCATGAAAACTGAAGCGTTGTACCTCTTACGCACTTTGCCTGCTCTAATTTCTTATAGTGTTTCTCAGAAATGTCTTATCATGCAAATATACCGATATGCATGTGACTTATGTATGTGACAGATACTTCTACAAACAGACTCTGATATTTCCATTTCTTATGTGAAGTCATAACCAATTACGTACTGAATTATAAATTCACAACATGCAACAGAAAATTTGTGAAATTCCTTTACAACAAGATGCACATACAAAATGGCACACACAATGCTTAACCCTTTAAATTTGAAAATCTGTATTTCTTAACAAAATGTTACAAACTACGTACATACTGAAGCACATAAGCACCGAAAGCTGTTTTTAGTGCACAACATGTGTCAGTATAATTCCCATTCTGTCTTAATTGCCTCAAGGCAAGCTTGGTATGTATTAATACATCATGTTTCCTTGAGTGCAGTTTGTCTTTTATGAAGACCCACAGAAAGAAAACACACAGATTAGTATTGGGGGTGTGGGTGTGGGAAAGTGGTCAGATCTGTCCACAATCATGGCACCCTGGGAAATGGTGAGACATCACATGGGGACCAAACACTTCATGCAGACAACAAAGAACATCAGTTGTGTGTCCTGGCACTGTTGTGCATGAACAACTGAGTACTGACTCGTTTTCAGTTACAGGACTGCTAAAACCGTGTATTGCTGTGTTGTTGTTCTATCATTTCTTTATAGCATTGTTTGTTCTGTTGCTATTCTGTTGCTTGAATTTTTCAGTACTTTCGCAACCTGTCTTATGAATGTTACACTATAGGTAAAATAAATACATTGATTCTTATTTTTGCCTGAGTTTAAATATGTTTATTCAGTTATTTTTGCTGGATTGAGGCTATTTAATTTGCGTACTAGATGCTCAGTGAGCCAATAAAAGAAAATCATGACTTTCAAATGAACAAAGCTGCAAACATGAAACAAGGCACCATAAGTAATACAACATGTCACGTAACTTGCGGCAGCCATATTGAGCACCTGTACAAATTAAAAAAACTGTAAGATTTGAAGAACACTGTAAGATCGCAACACTATCATTTGTTTCATTTCATATTTGCAGCTCTGTTCATTTCAGAGCTGTAATTTTTCTAAACCAAGACCTAATTTTGACTGACCTATATTTAGTATAGCTGTTACTACTAGCTGGTCTCAGGTTCGATTCCCAATGGTGTCGTTGGAATTTTCATTGACATAATCCTTCTGGTCGCATTATGGCCCTGGGGTCGACTCAGCCTCTATCAGAAATAAGTACCAGGAATATTTCCTGGCGGGGTAAAGGCGGCCGGTGCGTAGGGCTGAGAACCTTACCACCTTCGTGTGCCCACTGTCTGGAAATCTGAGAGCTTCAACGTCCTGGAACCCTCGGGGTCTGTCTCGGCCTGTAATGGGACTGCTTTACCTTTTCATTACTATTAGAAGTACTCATCAGGGTTTCAAGTTCTCTTTGTTATCTGCATAAGTTGCTCAGTTTATCTAAAGGCTAAGAGATTCTTTTCATTCTTTATGGCATTAATTTTAAGTGAAAGGCATAATCCTAATGCAAAAAAAAAAGATATGACAACATAAAATAATTTTTAAAAATGTTACTAGCATATCTTTGTTTTCCAGTTATCTCCAACAGAAATGCAAAACACTAAATGAAAATCATATAATTATGTAGTCCATCACAGATTGAGTGGAAATGGTGTGCAACGTGCATCTTTATAAAACCAATACAAACAGAAATTAATTCTTACCTAATTTAAACTGCCATAGCCGACTCTTTTAACCAGTACTGAAAACAATGAATGAGACAGGTCCATGGACTCCAAGAACTGGTGAAACATGAAGGCTGACAGTTGAGAAGGACCACTAGAGATCCACGGTCTGAGACGAGGAAGAGGGGCCCTGAACAAACTTAACAGTGGACCTGTGGAGATGAGAGCTGGATCTGATCAGTCACTTTGCTGATTGATTCACGTGGATCCATTCATTCCTGAATGATTACAGCACTACCTGGGACATTCCATCCTATGAATATGAACAAATGAAGTACCAGCAAATGACCAGTTCAAGTTGTGAGGATAGTGCAACAGAAAAATAACAGACGTACAAACACAGACTGAATGCCTGATAAGCATAAGGAGTCTGATATTACTGTAACAGTGACTGAATTGTACTTTAGTTTACCTACCTGAAGCCAACCACTCTCTCTGATTGTGTACTGACGAAGTTATGCCTCGGTTATAAATGATTGCTACTGGAAATTGATGTCACCATCATTCGAATCTGAGCACAAATGCATGATTGACCAACCGACCATAGAGCATGAAAGTATATACCACACTTAACTTTCAAAGCTGGAAAGCAACAACTTGTTGATTATGTATGATTTACTAGAGTAAGCACCAAACTCATCCACAGTCATATCAGAGAATATTAAAGTATGATACTTAACTTTGAGTTGATAAGTAATCTCCTGCTCATTGTACTATGGAGCCAGAAGTACCAGATCACCAAAATGTTTCCCATAATGCTCAGTAAGCACAAATACACCAGTTTGAGTTTCAATTAAACACCGCCTCCCCCATATTTTCATAATTTAATTTCACCTACAAGTACAGAAAGTTTAATGAAGATGGCACTGTCTTCTCACTTAGTCACTCACAAGTGTCTGTGATTAAGGGAGTTTGTAAAGATTTTAAACTTAATATTCATCATCCCAGTTGGTGTTCAGACACAGGGTTCTTTCTCAAAGAATCGATCAGTCACAGCCAACCTCTCTTGGTTTTTGATCTTTTATTTCAGAGCTACCAGGTTTCGGCTTTCATGAAGCCATCTTCAGGCTCTACGTTTTTACAAGTAATTTTTCAAATTAAGTAGAGAACATTTTTATTCTTCTAAAATGTAGAGCCTGAAGATGGCTTCATGAAACCCGAAACCTGGTAGCTCTGAAATAAAGGAGCAAAAACCAAGAGAGGTTGGCTGTGACTGATTGATTCTTTGGGAAAGAACCCTGTAAACATTTTAGTATACCTGCTTCCATGTATACACATATCTAACAGGGAGAGTATGGGATATTCTGGAGTCACAGGAAAGTGTGGATGTATGTGTTTCATCATTAAGAATTTTAGTTTTGGGGACCATGATGCAGCAAGCATTTCTCTATTTTCAGAATAAATCCTCTGTAACCAGAATGAAGGACAGTATTATTAGGGCTGCTGTTTCTAAATTAAAACTGTTTCCACCACCTGTTACCAAGTTTGAGTGGCCAAAGTATGGAATTAGTAGTGAATCCAACAGGCAAGAATACAGTACAGAACACAAACAGAACATAATCACAGAAAATACTAAGCACAGCAGCAGTGTTAGACCTGAAGATGACAGACGCGCTCAGGAAGAAGTGAGGAGGCAGAAGAAGCGAGCTGTGGAACAAATGCAGAGAACTGCAGCCAGAAACATAAGGGCCGTGATGGGGGAAACAGAACTTCAAGGAAAACACAGATTTGTTGCTGAAGGGTTTGCCAGTGACAGTGAATGTAGCAAACTGATGGAACTGGCACAGGTAATGTTGTCTTGTGTTCCACTGTGCAATTCATGTTTAACTTACATTATTCATTTATTCATCCTTTATATTCTGTCAATCTGTTTATGGTTAATAGCAACCACGAGATATACAATCAGTCCACAAATGTGTATAAGAGCACAATAAGGTTGTGCTTGTCGATATCTAAGACAAAGTAAAACAGCGATAAGAAATATAAGTAAAATACTATGTACATGATGTATTAAGGAGTACAATACAATTACTTAATAGAATAATCAAAAATCTATTTACAAGGCAGTTTATTGAAAATCTTTATACTCATATTAAATATCCCATTGTTAAAAACTGATAAGGAAGAAGATGGTTGGTAAAGATCTGTGATATGTCTAGCATTAATATTATGAATGTCAGAATAAAATTTGTATTAATTGATATTTTTAGCCACAAACATTAAAATTGAGAACATATATTGGGATTGGAGAGGAAGTATCATTAACTGTGATTTCAGGCTTCTGCCGCGATGCTGATGAGATCTGCACTCTTCTGGGTATAACGCAGTGTCGAGTGGTAATCCTTTACCGACGTTTCGGGACAACGTATTGGTCCCATCTTCAAGGGTCAAGAAGTCCAAGATGAGTAGGACTCTTCCTTGGCATTCCAAACTTAATTTCCACTCCTAACTCCCTTCCTTACAACAGTCGCTTAATCTGGGACACACTGGGTTGGAATACATCGTTATCAAATTCCTCAAATACAATTCCCATACAACATTTTGCATCCAAACTGGTACCAAAGTACTTACCAGGTGTTGGCATATACACAAGTTCTCGTGGGACCAACCTAAAAAAATCTCTCAATAAGAGTTGATTTTTCAACTCCTGGTAGGCCATACAAATATAATCCTCGAGTTTCACATCAAAGTCCCTCTCGTCTGGTCCACCATCTACACACGTCATAGCACCAGTTATTCCACTTTTTCTCAATGATTGAATAAACTCCACACAATTCAGATATGTGTGAAATTGTCTCATTATGCATGTTCTGAAGGAACTTCCATTTATTGTGAGGCTCAACGACAAAACTATCCCTAAACGAGAATGCTGATGTATTCTTACACCACCTCTTTGCCCTGTAACTGAACGACAATTTAGACACTTCACAACTGAAATATGGCGAATCATCTTCTTTAGTAATATATTTCAACCAATTCCTAGCAGTCTTGCAACTTTGTACACTTACTGTACTATCATGAAAAACACCAATATAATCACTCACCTCAACACAACTTTTGCTATCATAAAACAAATACGTATGAAGGTGATGTCCCTCTCCTTCACACTTCTCAATCGATACACAGAATGTCTCAAACTCTGTGAAAGTAACTACCAAAATCTTCACATACTGTATCATACACCTCAACTCCTGACAATGTCACAGCAAACCCATGACCCTTGCGTGGCCAACCTCTAACATGCTCCGTCATAGACTAAGTCCCATTTTAGCATAAGCGCACAGTAGTCTCTTTAGCTGCGTGCACCAGAAGCACTTCCATTTCTAACTGCGGTTACACCATATCATTCAACATCCTGTTAAAATACCATTTACATGCAACAATGACATATGTATACATCAACCTAATTCTCAACAATACCATACACATAATCCAACGCACGAAGTTTGTCATACAAACCATGTACACAATCACAGTCCAATCTATTCAAATTCTATCTCCTGCTATAACAAAAGGATAATACAATCCATACACACTAGGTCCACCATTAAAATTAAACACCATCAGATGTCTCACATTATATGCATTACTTCTTTGCCTCTCAGCATACGCTCCATCCCACAATGCATACCATTGCCAAAAACTCTGTACAGCATAATCATGAACACCATTATTAGCAAAATGCATAAACTCCACATAATTGTCAACAGGAACGTCGTTGCCGTAAAAGAACGCTGCAATAGGTTTTCTTTCATTGACACCCAACACTCCACAATACACCAACTCCAACACGTACGCTGGCCAACATCTCCATGGTCCAACTCGTTCATGTATACCAAGGTACGGATGCCTTACTCTCCTCGGGGGTCTAGTCATAATTCATACACATCTCTGTCACAACAAAAGCCTTTATTAATCATAATTATTACAATACACATCAGTGTCTATATCACCATTACATTTCATCCGAAACTTAGGTAACCGTCATTCTGGCAACCCTGGTGTTACACTAAATGTTCCTATATCTGACCCTCACACTTCCTCCCAAGCTGTTGAACAACCAGTACTACCAAACACACTTCTGCTACCACAAAAAGTAAAATAAAAATAACCTCTTACTCTATACCTCAACGCAAAACCTGCGGTAGCATGTACAGCAGGTACAAAATCATTTGGTATACCCAACCAATACTTCTTATACCTCTCCTGCACATTTGCATTCATTCCATTCAGCATATCCATCACTGTACTACCTGTGGTTATACCACCACCACTACCAAGAGTATTCTTACATTTCAATAATATTTAACATGAAATCTTGTCTTATTTGTTATCATCTGAACACGACCATGCAACTTACAATACTTATTAATACTCTCATAATCCATACTAGGTTTCGTTGTCAAATTATCCTTATCAATACAAAAATACACAGGCAAAGCATTGAACTGTCTCACTGGACTTTCACTTGGACTCTGACCATCCTTAATTGTATGATAATACTGCCAGTGCAATCTATCCACTACAAATTTAATGTGTTCCATGTCCGTGCACTATATTATACAAAAACACTAATCACCAACAAATGCACAAAGAGAGTTTTATCATCAATTGTAACTCACTCCTACATGTTCCGACCCTGCTGGGTCATCTTCGGGAGAACTTTTCATTACTGTTACACTGGGGTTGCACTTTACAGTTGAGTGAGAATGTGCTGTTGACTGTGTACTGGAGGCGTGAACTCTCCGTGGTCCACTCACGGNTTCTCATCAAAATGTGTTCACTGCCAGGGAATTTTTAACGTCTGCATCTGCATGGTTTTGTGCCACCTGTGCTATATGGTCCCGTGCAGGCCAGGACCACGGAGAGTTCACGCCTCCAGTACACAGTCAACAGCACATTCTCACTCAACTATAAAGTGCAACCTTAGTGTAATGATAACAAAAAGTTCTCCGTGAAGATGACCCAGCAGGGTCGAAACATGTAGGAGTGTGTTACAATGGATGATAAAACTCTCTTTGTGCATTTGTTGGTGACTAGTGTCTTTGTTTTTCTATCCACTACAATTGTAACGTTATTAACTATCACTTTATCATACATCTTCGAAAACATTCTATAAGTAGGCTCATCAGCAGTCCACAAATCTGCTATATGTCCCTCATGTACCACCTCAGCACCAACAGCAAAATTACTGTCTCTCATCTGCCACCACATTACACACAATCTAAACACTGGCAGAACATTAAAAGATGAACTTCACCACATATTTCTCATCCTCTTCACCAATCTACTTCCACCAACATGATGTCTTCTATGAACTATCCTCCTCCAATGAACCAATGGTAATAACCTGCTTCTCCTCAACAACCTTCCCGTCCACATCCTTCCTTGGAAGAGTCCTACTCTTCTTGGACTTCTTGACCCTTGAAGACGGCACCTATATGTCGTCCCGAAACGTCGGTAAAGGATTACCACTTGATGTTGCATTATACCCCAGAAGAGTGCAGATCGCAAGTATCTTAAACTGTTCAAAATAATGTCTACATGAGTCTCTATTTTTTATACTGCATATAATTCAAATAACTCTTTTTTGCAATCTAAATACCTCAATGCTGTGTGGGGAATTACCCCAAAAGATTACACCATAACATAATACTGAATGAAAGTAAGCACGATAGACCACCAGTAGAACCTCTTGAGACATTATGTATGTGATAACAAATGTGACCTAAAACCATTGCAGGTAGCAGCTGTGCAAGGGGATGGGTACAAGGGCAACAAGTCACCACACACGGACTTTGAGAAGTTTGAAGGAGTTACATTAGGAAGAGCTGCTTTGGTAAGAATAGAATATTCTAAACTTGTGTTTGAATGGTTAATATATAATAATCACAGGGGTCCTCTTATTTAAGCAACATATGCTACGTACTGTAGTCTACAATTTAAATGCCAACACAGCATCTTCACGCAGAGAATTTTGCTGGCGCTTGACCCTCTCCCAACTTTACTCATACACACTATATGAGTTCATAATGTTGCCCTGTTCTTGTCACAAAAATGTTTTTAATTATTTCTTATTAACCTTTAAATGACTAGGCTGGTATTTAAATTTCAGCACATGTTTTATGTAAAACGTATTATCCGAACAGAAAAAAAAGATAAAATTATGAAATTTTGTGGACAATAAAACAGAGATTACACAGCATGACTTAGAAATGCAGTAAATTTTCTTGTTGTCTGAATACATAAAACATTCAAAACATTCAAAAATTCTTTGTTCCGCCCACACAGTGTATTTAAGTGTTTTGTAAGGATCTCCGAACAAACAGTGACTTCTGGTTTACACAGCATTAACAGATTGGTTTTGTATAACCAAAGTGGAGAGTGTTTACAGCGCGGTATGCACTGAGTCCTTACATAAAACAGACACGTTTTGTCTTTAGAGGGTTAACTCCAAACCAGCTAAATATACTGTATGGTTTAAAACAGGAATACTTACATCAATGCCTATGTGGGTTACTGTATGCTGCTACTGTGAAATCACAACAACAGTAAACACATTAATGTCAGTCTTTATTCTCGTCTATATGTACAGGTTATTGCTATATACAGTTGTCCGTGTCGGACGTATTTACAAGTGTTTCTCCTTTGATATTGTGGCGGCTAAGGGCCACGTTAGTGAGGTCCGGCAAACGTTACTCCCATGAAGAAACAGACTCACTGAAGCAGTGCAGTGAGAGCAAATTGTGTACAGTGTCAGCCGGTTGCGCGGTGGAGAGCCTGGGACAGCTCTGTGGTGCCGAGCAGTGTGTGCTGGTAGACACTGCGGCGCGTTCCACAGGATGCGAGCTGTAGATGCTGCTAACAGGCCGAGTGGCGGATGATGCTCGGGAGCCGATCGTGGAGGCTCATAGCACGTTGAGTCTTGATATTGAACGCTGGATCCGGAATACTGGAATGCACAATTTTTGGCTGGAAATGTAGCCTTTTATACCTGGCCATCGCTGGGCTGCCCGTCTGCGATCGGCTGGCGTGAAGAGCTTGTTGCAGTGGTGGGGAGACCGACTACTGCTGTACTGCACAGAAAGGGCCATTTTGCATTTGTGGGGATGTTCCCACACCTAGCTGATGTCACACTATATTATGCCCTTCTATTACATTTGGATCCTGTAGCCTTAGTTGCTCTAAGGCAAAGCACTTGGTTCCCCAAGCAACAGTCCTGCAAGGAACTTGTGGCAACAAAGCTCGACCGTAGGAGGTTTCACTATACACTACTTTCTTTTATTCTGCCATTTCTTGAAGCAAATTATTCATATACAGTTTGATGCCACCAGTATTAGTGCTAAATACCTACAATGCTGATATTTTGTGCAGCATTTAATTAATCGATCATGTAAAATCAATGTTCCATATTAATCAGAAAATGTATACAATCAAATCCATTTATACTGGGGCTTGAACACCTTTCCATACCAGACCAATTTTCACATAAAGCAAGGCATATAGGGGAGAGGGGAGGTGTACATCCACTTATTCATAACCTGAGCACTAGAGGGAATTGAGTGGTCAGCTTCACACCCTGGAGAAAAATTCCTGGTACCCATTGCATGTGAGGGTGGGTGGGCGCTCATAGCTGTTTGGGACATTTCTGGGGAAGGGAAAAAATCTCATATTTGCCTATACCCATTCTTCTACTTTTTCCATCAGTTCAGAGAAATATTCTGCTTTAGTTTGACACTAATCAGGCTTAATTCTCTTCTATCAGTGACAGGGATTGTCTCAGGCAATATCAAACAAATTTACTTGAAGAGAAAAGAATAGCTACTGAAGAAACATTCTTCCATGTCTGAATTTAGCACTTCCTGTTCACTGGAGGTAATTCTACATGAGTTTTCACCTTCATTTTTTGGAACACAGGTCCATTTCAAGGCAGGGAGATTTTCCTTAAGTCTGCAAACTTAATTGTACTAAGGGCATTATTGGAGAAACACTGGAACAAAGTATGACTTCCTCCAATATCCTTGAAGCTCTGACTCATTTCTATGCAGCGTCCTTTCAAGAAACTTCTCCTTGGGTAGATCAGACAAATCTGAAACAGGTCTAGTAAATGTAAGCACAAGTGGGCCATTCATAGTGCCAGCATCTCCATTTTTATCCGTAATTAGAGGTATTTTGAAAGAAAGGAAAACTTAGTTTAATCTTAAGGTCAAGGACTTTGGTACACCATACACATATGACTAACTGCTGTAATTATGTTTTTCAGCTTGTGTATTTAGGTTTGATAGAGGTGGACATGTTGGATCTGTACCTAAACCTGAGTGAAATGGGTAGAGACTATCTGGAAAGATACTTCAACCTAAAAACAGAACTCTATTTCACATATACACACCTTGTATGCAGAACAGCACTGAATGGTATGTAACCACACGGTCAGAAGTTCACAAATTTTAAAAATACTTGAACCAAACTTTGCTGATACTGCCTTTTTTGTCATGGCTCCCCTTTTTCTGCTAAGAAAATATTGGCAGGAAAAACGCATATTGCAAATATACAGGTGTTCATCTTAACATGTACCCAGACTTTATTGTACAACAATGTAACACAGTACACTTTTACAATACAAATGATCTGCTAGATAAGTAACTTTCTACAGTGAAAACTCTTTGCTCAACAGAAGCCCAGTTTGCTTGATTAAAACATCATGCCGCAGTTTGTTATGACACACTGTACAAAAGACGGCTGTCCACTTGTCAACCCCTTCCCTCCACCACTGATATAAAAGGTTTCCAGATATTTAACTGGTGACCAGTTGTCTCTTGCACATGATGCATACGTGGGTTGTACAGTCAGGGCTATGTGTTAAAATAAAGATCCTCTACTTCAGTTTTCTAAACCACAGATGGAGGGAGTCAGTGTCCATTGCTAAAGATGCGCCATACTTCCCAGAATGAATACATGTATGAGACATACATCAGTACTGCAGTAAGTGTTTAAAGATTAACTGAGCATTAATTTGGTATAACCACAGATTCTCCAGGCAACAGGACAGACATGAGCCATGCTGTCCATGCCGACAATTGCAATCTACTTGAGAATGGAGACTGTCCAAAGATTCCACCAGCATACACATGGAGAGATTTCAGGTATGGCGATTCTATACACTGCACGTGTACAATATTGATTAGGCAAAGCCACATTGAAAGAACATATTGTAGGCACATTCTCTCCTTGATGGTTTTGTGTTCCTGAACCCTCCGTTAAATTTTGATGAAATTCTGTAATGGAGACCTTTACAGCTTATTTGTGTCAGTGGGAGGAAGCAGCAGGCGCAAGTGGGCTTACTATACCAGCTCCTGCTGAAATATGTAAGGAGCAATCACGGAATGACAACTGGCAGGGGAAAACCAAAGTGCCTGGAATGATGCCGTTGAAGTCACACTCTGTTCGCTACAACTTCTGTGTGGACTACCTGGGGATGCAGCCTGGGCAGGAAGTCAGTGACACACCACCTGAGTGATGTCATGGCCCATTAGGATCACCGCTTAGTTTGGACGCCTGAATAAAGTTTCAAATATATAAATCAGAATTTCAGATAAAATTAGTTCATATCAGTTTGCTAATGTAGTCACATAAGGATTTTTGTACACTGGGCCATTTTCATGAACTTAAAGAAAATCATTTTAATGAACCTTTACATTCATAACATCACATAAGGACTACATGAATACAGTTTGAGATAAACTGTATAGTCATTAATGCAGCTTTATAAATGGTTAATTCATTCACTGTTATGGATGGAGCAGTTCTGCGAGATACACGGACAAGTTTCTGTTCATGCTTTACTGCGTTGATTTACAAATTCTGACAGTTGCATGAAAATTTGCTGCTTCTCAAGTTATTTACTGACATTGTGCCAACTGTGTAAGTTATTTATTGTCAACCTATGGGCAGAGTAATTATGTATGGTGAACTGCATGGTATTTTAGAGAAATGGCCAAGGCATGTTTGGAGATATCGTTCTGTTATTTGTCCAGAGTGACTAGAAATCCACGGAAAGTCTTAGTTGGCACTCTGGCCAGAAATCAGCAAGGAAATTTACCAAACAAAAGTTAGTCCCATCAACGACTTAGCTAACACTGTCTCCTGCAAAAGCAATATGGGTAGAATATTGAAGTGTCACTGACTTCACTGCCTGCAGAATGTTAATAAACCAGACAACCTTACTTATTTGAGATTTTTGTAATTGCAGTGCCATTCTATATTTAAATGAGGACTTTGAGGGTGGAGAGTTTGTATTTGCAACAGACCTGGCTGCAAAAAATATTCAGGTATGTTGAATGTAACCAAGCACTGAGACACAAACTCCTTCATTTAAAAACTCTGGTTTAATTTGAGTGAACTCACACGGGTTCTCACATCACTCGTTAGGTCTGTTACATAACATTCCATGCCCAGTTCTCACAGAATGACACTAAACAACATTTGTGAGCACTTTTCTTAACACACATAATACATTGCACATGATGACTAGACAGTCATTACGCCCATGTAACATGTTTGACGTGACATTTATATCTATGCGGAAGTTTCTATCAGTTTAAGGTTTTCACAGCAAGCCTTCTCATAACCATCGGATGTAATTCCAGAGTCTACTGTAAAAACAGGGCAGTTTAAGCATGCAGAATATTAGAAAGGTACCATAAATTCCAGACCATTACAGTTTTTCCCTGGAAATACCATATAAAATCCTGTTGTGTCTTGTGGTCTGAAGGTGCATCCATATGACCTTCACAGCAACTGCTTTTGAGATTCGTGTGTTGACTGGGGGGATAACACTGGTTACTCTGCGATCGACCCTTGGAGGGCAAGGAACAAAGCTTCACTGTTCCTCACACTATTTGCTCAGTAGCATGCAGCAATTGTGAGTTTACTGAATGTGAATTTATTCTCTTAATGGAATGTGTAGTGAACACATGAGATTTCATATACTGCAGGTTTCAAATTAAATGTGGTAAGATATGTGAAAGGGGAAGGTAACAGGGCAGCCAAAAGACATTTCATGGCCAAGAACATGATATGCGAACACAGAAGACAAGAGGAAGAATTACTTAAATCACAGATGAATAAACATTGTTTTCATACACATACTGCAAAACTGCCTAACCTAGAAACAGAGGTGAGGAGCTGGGTGACAGACCACAGACACAATGCAGTTTCATTCTCTACAACAATTATCATTTCTTAAGTGAGATAATGGGCATGCACACATGGCACTGCTGTTTCGGTTGGGATGGCCTCTTGGTGTTAACACTTTTATGAAGAGGCATGCACTAAGTGTGCATGCTGGAACTGGAATTGCACAAAACCTGCCTGGCAAGCATGAAATGAATATTCTACAATTTCAGAAATTAGTGACTCCTGCTAGCAGGAAATAATTGTTGTGACTTTGAACTTCGAGTATGAATAACATACTTTTTTCCTAATTTGCCCTCTAAAATCATGGCATGCCTTGTAGTCCATGAAATATGGTATTTTTTGTGTATGCCTCCAAAGTTTGTTAGAACAGTGAAAATTAACTCTGTGTACTCACCATGACCATTTACACCTGTGTACTCAATGTTTCATAAAGTCGTGCAATATCCTGTCACATCTTTCCGCCATTTGTCCACAGTCATCAATTCAAAAGGTCACAAACCGCGCAGACAGAGACCCACGTTCAGAATTTGGGTGGCACAGCACTCAAAACACTTCAGAAATCCAAGATAGCAGCAATAAAAAGTGTGCATTTCTTTGCAGAGTCTAGTGAAACCACGCTGTGGCAGACTGGTTGGCTTCTCTGCTGGAAGTGAGAACTTACATGGCGTGCGCAGCGTTCAGAGGGGACGTCGGTGTGCCCTGGGGCTCTGGTTTACTCTGAATCCTTTCCATGAAGAAATAGAACATATTTTAGCCAAACAAGTATTACTCCAAGTGCAACAGGGAGGTAGTATCACGGATCAGTTACTTCATGAGCTCAAAAAACATGTATTTGTAGCATCCAGTATATCAAACCCCAAACAGACTTCTACAATAACTAGAGAACAATTAAAATTACATGATAAGTATGTGAAGGAAAGTTTAAGTCTTCATCAAGAATCTGGTGAGATGCTAGCAAGCAGCGACTCCAGTAAAGTTCAGACTGAAAGACATAAAAATGAAAATATTCTTGATCTGTATATGCCACACGACAATTATGGATACGAAGATTGCTAGATTCTGTCAATAACCGCACCCAGCCCTTGTTTTACATATTTTTCTTTAATGCCGCTTACCAATTTACACCACCTCTTAATTTGTGTTCTCTCATTTTCGGTTTAACACCCTTTGGCTGGCTGCATTCTATCTTTCTAACCCCGTTATTTCTGATAGGAATATCATGTTTGATTTATGCCTTATTAATTGACTCCCACTTTTTCACAAACACAGCTAGGGTGTAAAACAACGGCTGAATATATCTTTATTACTGTGACCAACAGATGAAAACTAAAATACCTCGACAATTAGCAATACCTCTAATACACTGATAAACAGGAAAGATATTTCATCCAGTATTCTATGTTAATAGGTTGAAGACTGAATATCTCTGTCACCGTCATGTACTAAAATGTGGTGTAGTACTGAACCATTTTAACTGGCATTCAAATTAGCATATCTGCTGTCATCACAAAACACTGGACATCAATAGTTGAGGGATTAAACTGTTTGCCAAATTAAGCTCGATACTATAGGGACATAGGTCCACGGACAAAGTTAAATAAAACAAGAAATCAAAACCCTTGGTCTCTAGAGATAAATAAGACAAATATATGTTGAAAGCCTGTGGCAATGGGCTGTCTTTCTGGCATGAGTTAACAGCGGTGATTCTGTTTAGATACATTTTGCAAAACTGCAACAAATGTTGCTGCCAAATTTGTAAGTGTTTATTAGACAAGGTATGCCATTCAGTTCCAGTTGCTGTTGGTTGTCTTCAAACTTCCCAATAAATAAAAGCTGAACAGCAATGGCAATAAAGTATCTCCTAATATCAGGCCATTCTGAATGGGGAGTACATCAGACGAACGTTTGCCTACATGGACTTTATTGTAGGTTCATATAACAGTGCAGAGATCATGCGGCATAGCCAAAAATTTCATATTCTGTTACTTTGACAATTGCTGTAAAAACACTTCACCTTCAGTGTGTTATTCCTCACATTCATAGCCTACAGACTCTGACCCTAAGTGCCATTCTGTATTCTGATGCCACTGGACCAGTTAAATTAAATACCCTTTACACATTTTTTAATACATTAAGTGCACTACAAAATCTTGTTTTGAAGTTGTAGGTATGACAGAAAGTTATGATTTGACTCTGCACCAAGCCAATGGGATATATAAATACATCCCCGCCCCCCACCCCATTTTCTTCTTCTTAACACTTCGGAATTACATGTTAAAGCCTCATTCCAGTCTTTAGAAGTTGCTGAAAATGCCATCCACCTGGGTTCAGTTCTCAGTATTTCAGTACACTAAGTTTCCCCACACCAGATTCCCAGTCCTGTCGCTATTACGCTGGTGAAAGTGTTTCCTCATCAACAGTTCCAAACACGTCTACCTCCATACATCATCTACGCAGAGAGTGTCCGCCCCCAGTATTTTCTGGCCTCCTCTTGTTCCATGGGTCTCTATTCTATCTATTCAGAGACCAACTCACCAAATGCAGTGGGCACCCTCATCCACCAACCACGGAACACTCAGTCCACCAAAACAAGTAAACATCTACTGTATTTACCCAAATATGTAATGAAAAATAGGGGACTGCCACACATTCACACAGGAAGTTAAAACACGTTCTGTCCGAGTGTCTTCCTGAAAAATGTTTTGAAGCGGAGTCATTTTATATTCAGGTGAATACAGCGTATTTGTGTTCTAAACCAGCCTATGTTAAGCATAACTGGAGCTACACCTACATCTGCTCCACTATGTGCCTCCATGGCATGTACAGGGACAACTTTGCTTTTAGTTATATCCCACCACTCATCAGTATGTTTCACGCAATTATAACAAGTATTTTATAGTTACATTTTTATCATTATTATATCTATCCTTACAGGCAGCTCCACGCTTCATCTTATGTATGCAATATTTCTATTGTGTTCATCAGTCATGGATGGTCCATTCAGATACAAACCAGTTCCTGCAAACAGAGTATTAATTCCATGACACCGTCCTGAACACTCGCCATATTATATTTATGATCCCCTCAGTCATTTTTAGTATTTCACTGCTGAATAATATGCACCTGCACTCAGGGACATACAAATTACATTACCTTACAAAAAACATTACTCACCAACAAATGCACAAAGAGTTTTTTCATCAATTGTAACACACTCCTACATGTTTTGACCCTGCTGGGTCATCTTCAGGGAGAAACTTTCCATTGTCGTTACAATTCTCGCTCAACTGTATAGTGCAACCTAGTGTGACGACAAAGGAAAGTTCCTCCCTGAAGATGACCCAGCAGAGTCAAAACATGTAGGAGTGTGTTACAATTGATGAAAAAACTCTTTGTGCATTTGTTGGTGATTAATGTCTTTTGTATAATATAGTGCACGGACATGGAACACATTAAATTTACATTACCTTAACACACATTCAAAAATATGATCACCCATAAAATGCAATTACTTACATACTTTCATGTTTCTTTTGATTTGTTCCTAATGGCTACAACTGATTCTACAGAGGAGTACTTGAGAAGCTAACAGTTGCTTACTTACTCAAGACATCTCTCCCCCCCCAACCCCTCTATGTAACCCAAAACCAGGGCTATGGAGTCGGAGTCAGAAGGAAGTTTAAGTGGAGTCGGAGTTGGTAAAAATGTACCCACTCCGACTTCAATTTAAAATCTTAACTAGATACTCCAAACTCAGAGCCCTGATAGCTACAATAACCAGTAGACTTACACTTAAATATAGGCTATAAGTCTAAAAAGTAGCCTGATGATTCGCGTGGTGGTGATGAAATGTCTTATAGGTTTACTGTTATTAATACATATTGAGCTTTTATGAAGGAGACAGAGTTGGAGTCTGAGTTTCAAAAATTGAGGAGTCAGAGTCAGAAGTTTCGGGTACCGACTCCACAGCCCTAAAATCTTTATTACTATTTGGTATTATTTAGTGTGTATGCTTTCTTTACTGTGTGTGCATAAACTAAAATTAAAAACACTCCATTGTGAGACAGGATCAGGATGTGTTCTCTGTGACTTGTTGCCTGATCTTCAGAATTGGATGTAATGAAAAAATGTGGATCCATAAATGGTGTAGAAACAATTTATTTTTAAACATAACATTGATATTATCACAATATCAGAAGTAATATATTAGTTAAATGCAACAAATTCCAAAAACTGTACCCTAATGGCATGATGCCCCCAGGCATGCTGTATCAATTCCTGGTGATGTTATTTTATGAATGTCAGACATATTATGTGTTTGTTAACCTTGTTACTTGTCTGTTAGCTTTGTTAACCTTTAAATGACCCACATTTGCATGTGTGAACGTGCATAAAAAAACACCCCTAGAATTTAATTTTATATGTTCAGGCAACAAGGAAATTTCATGCATTTTTAAGCCATGCTGCATTATCTCTGTTACATTTTCCACAAAATACCATTTACTTCACAGTTTCACGTTTTCCTGTTCAATTAATATGATTTTATAAACCATGCACTAAAATTTCAATACCAACCTGGTCATTTAAAGGTTAATGTTGCACTCTTGGGCATAACGCCCAATACATTCACATTTGTCTCAGCACTTCGTCTGGTAACCCTCTGGAACTGGAATTAAATGCCTGCTGCACAAGAATCGCCATAACTGACCGTCGCCAATAGGCAATGTGTGGCATTCTGGGCATCACACTGCACATTACAGATCAGCAGCGTTGGCTGCCAAAGGGTTAAATACCTGCAGTCGAAGTGGCAGAGTTCAGCACCAGATGTCATATCACATGTCCCCTGTAGTACACATCAAATTTACACACAAAATCAAAACAGACTGAGTAAAGTACAGACATTTCAAAACATTCACAGACAGGATTGCTAAAGCATGCCTTATTGGCAAACTGGTACAACTGCTGTGATAATCTGATGAATTTCCAGCATATGTTAACAAACATACCAAGCTCCTTTGGAGTACAGTGGTGCATAAAAATAAGTCAATATTTTATATTTGTTTGCACAGCTTTGGGCAACAGATGCCACAGAATTGAAACTCAGGTGTGTACATAGCTTTACAGTGTTTAATATATTAATTTACAGGAGTCTGTAATAAATAAATAAATAAATAAATAAATAAAGTTTTGTAACTTCTTGTGTTTTGATAAAGTTACTGTAATGTCGAAAGCCTTATCACACTGGAATATATAGTTTAAGTTTAAGTTTATTGGTTGAGTCAATACAATGCATGTGGTGCTGCACCTGCTAACACCAGTGTGCAGCCTATTCAAACTTAATTAACAGGGATACCACTGATCTACTTACAAGTCTATTAGTATTTATTTACACACTTCCTAATACCGCCTCTTCAACTTCTCATTGTTTTGTGTGGCGCTCCCATTCACACCTGACTTTGTACAGAAACGTACCTAATCGCCTTAGGTCAGTGGTTTTGGAGCACCTCACAAGTTTCTTAACCTTTTCAAGCCTAGCGGTAACTTTACGTACCATCAGGAGTAATATTCAAAAATTCTAGGTAGTGCTCACGCTGCATTTATGTGTTTTGTATGGATGTCAGAACAAACGGCGCCTTTTGCCTTATACAGCATTAACAGATTGGTTTTATATAACTGAGGTGGACAGCGTTTACGGCGCGGTATGCACTGAGTCCTTATATGAAACAAATACAATTCATCTTTAAAAGGTTAAACGCTACCTCGTTGTTCATTTGTAGCCAATTCTTACCCAGATACTTCTCCCTCCATCTTTTTGTTTCCTTAGAGTTTAGAAGTATGTGAGTGGCAGTCTCCCCACCTCAGCATAACGGGCAGGTTCCCCTCTCTACCCCACCAATTCAACACCCTCAATTTCCAAAACCCCATCCGCAACCATGCCAGCCCACTCGTCTCATCCCGGTTGCATTGCATTACGCAGTCCTTCCTGCACCCCCCTCCCAACCGTCATTTTGCAATAATCAGTCAGCTTTTGCCCCGAATATTAGCGATGGTCGTCTGTCTCTGTATACCCCTGCATCTTGTTTTGATAATTTGGCAAATTTCCTTTTCATTTCTCCCATCAAGGCAATGCCAAATGTGCTCCAATCCAATTCTCTCTAGCTCCTCCTTAAACTTTTTGGCCCAGCTTCTGACCTTCATATTCTCCTTCCGCCATTCATAGCAGATTCTTGCACAATCCTCCTCATTCATCTGCTGAACCCTGCATCAATACCCGGTTACCAAAGATATCTTCCTCCTTCGACTGTCGCCCAACTCTAATTCTGCTACTCCATTTTCAGTGCACCTTGGGATCCTTAAAACCTTTTTACAAAAACTCTCCTTAACCCTATCAATTTCCTGCCAGCCCTGCTTTATGCCCCAAATTGCTGCCCAATATAGTAGTCACAATTCACAAAAACCTCAGATATATTTTGCAAAATCCTCAGCTTCATATTCGGCACCTTCACCAGACACTTGTGTATCCGTATCAGAGCCTCGTTACCTTTCACTTTGAGGATCCCCTGGTGGTCCCCCCCCCCCCCCCCAGCTTATCCAGGATGATATCGACATAGGAGAATGCAGTCACCACCGACAGTTGTTTTCCAAACATATGCCAACTTTTCTGCTTCTGCAATTTACCCCCTCTTTTGAAAACCATTATTTTGGGTTTTTCCAAGTTGCATTTCAGGTTCCACCTGGAACCACAGACCACTACAGCGTCAATACCCTTTTGTAACCCTTGAATTGTAAAAGCTCCTATGGCTAAGTAGTCTGCAAACAGTAGGCCAGATAACGACACCTTCTCTATTGTAGGTGCATACTTATTTCGCTTGCCAACTTCGTCCATTTGTGTCATCTAGGCATACATTAAATAGATACGGACTTAAACTGCATCCTTATCTGATGCCTACCCTGTGATCCACTGCCTCTGTTATCAGATCATCCCCACATTTCACCCCAAACTGTATACCATCACACATTCATCTTATACAGTCCACCAGATCTTCACTTATCCCCTTCATCCCGTCTTTATACCACAGCACTTCTCTGTTTACGGTGTCGAAGGCTTCTTCAGGGTCTACAAAGTACCAATACAGGCATCCTCTTTTCTCTCTTAAATGTTTGTCCACTGTGGTTTTAATTACAAATATGTTATCAGTGGTTCTCTTTTTCTTCACAAAACGTGCCTGAAATTTAGACGGTATTCTCTTATCTGCTGGCCAGTCTCTTAGTCGCCCAACCAGGATGTTGAAGAAGATTTTGCTCAGTGCCAGCAATAAAGAAATTGCCCTGTAGTTGCCTGAATTCTTCCTTCTACCTTTTGATTTACACAGTGGCCATCTTCCAATCCTTCAGATATACCTTATGTAGCCTAATTTTGTTAAACAAATTTTCCAGAATTTCTAACCCCTCTTGCTTGGCCCTGAATGTCTTCCATATCTCAGCTGGCAGGCCATCAATTCCCATGGCTTTATTTTTTTTTTATTCTACAGAGACAGTCCTTGATTTCCTGTTTAGTAAAGTTCCTGTCCAACTCATCAACTTATGGTAGTCCCCATATCTGAGTTTTGAATACTGTACCCCCTGGTACATTTCTATCAAACAGGGTGAGGCAGGAAGTAAAACCAGTTACATCAACAGAAATAAACATTCTTTCATCCAAGATCGCAAGTTTGAATAAATTAATTGAGAAAAAAATGGACAGTCAAACCAAACACTCAAAGTGGTGGCTGGCCAAAACAGAAAATTCCACACACATGAAAAATTACAACACAGCCAAGACCTGTTATAAAAAATTGCTATGAACTATCTAGGAGCAGTAATGAATGTAAGATATTGGCACGCAAGTCTGTGGATGTGAGAGAATTGGGGGTAAAGTGCAAAAAGAAGGACATATCAGAAAGGAAGAAACACAAAACCATATTACTGGTGACAGTCATGCAAGAAACAGCGCATTAGAAATAAGACATGACCTAGATACATCTTTTGAAGTTCAAGAGTTTGTAAAACCAGGTACAAGAGTTGCAACTGTAACCAATACAACAAAAGACGACACTGAAAAACTAACAAAAAGGACACAGTAGGGTAATGGGGAAGAACAAAGAATGTGCAAAGAAACAAGATTAGGGGGGCATTAAACATAGACAAGCCTTCATAAGGAAAAATTGCCATACAAACATTATACTAATGAGTGTCCTACACAGAGATATGACTTGGATATGAACTCATGTAATCGAGGTGAAAGTATTTAATAGAATGCTATGGAAACAGATGTTTTTGGACATACAGAACTAGTAAATGTGATCTCTA
The DNA here is from genome assembly GCA_013340265.1 of Coptotermes formosanus. NCBI lineage: Eukaryota > Metazoa > Arthropoda > Insecta > Blattodea > Rhinotermitidae > Coptotermes > Coptotermes formosanus. The sequence goes on from BLKM01000917.1 coordinate 459,861, forward strand.
TAGAGATCTGTTTACTAAGCGTGGGTTGCACAGGAATGCAAAGGGGAAAGGACTGGCTGCAAAGAAAGCAATGACTACCATAAAAAAAACTTAAATGTGAAGAAGGGACAACCAATCAGCACAAAACGAAAGGAAGACAATGAAAGAGGACAGCAAGAAAAGCACATTCTGCAGGAAAATAAAAATCGGGTACCAGAAGGAAAAGAAAATGAACCAAGGAAAGAAAGGGGATTGGATGAAAGTCATGAAGAAAATTAATTACAAGGAATTAGAAACTGGAAATTGAATGAAGTTGAGTGAGACACTAAACCATCAGAAAGATTTCTAAGACAACCCACAACAAGAAGCGACAATGTTTTATGGACAAGTATCAGCAAAACATGAATAGTATAGACACAGAGGTAGGTAACAGAAAGGCTGTAAATTCTCATGTAATATCTATACTTCATCACAATGTTCAGAGCCTCAACAATTATTTGAATTAGCTATTTTATTACAGTCTGACTTAAAAGATATGGATGTTTTATGTTTTACAGAACACTGGCAAAAGGCGGAGAAAATAAAATTACCAAGTATTGATCTGTTTAAATTAGTAAGTACTTTTAGCAGGAATTGTGGTGAACATGGGGCTTCCTGTGTCCATGTAACAGTACTTACAAGCAAAAGAAGTGCACTGCTTCCAAGGGATAAGTAAAGAAAATGATTTTTAAAGGACTCTATTATAATTACTGGACTATAAAATCATTCTTGCCTGTATATGTCACCTAATGGTGGCTTTCATATATTTTTAAAAACTCTGCAAACCATAATTCTGAAAGTGTGATCCAAAATAAAAAATTTAATCCTATATGGTGAAAGGAAAATAAATTTGATGAAGGTAAGAAGGCCTGGGAATGTATATTCCTGAGTCCAGATTTTATTCCTTGCATTATAATGCTATTTTTATGCAAGATAAAACATGTACCCAACCTTTGTAAGACTCATTTCTAATGTATTTCCACAAACACACATCTATTACTTTAACAGAATGAATTCCCCGTATTACGAACATCCTGCTGATTCAATGGCGTTACAGCCCATACCCAGCCTTAACCTCCTCTATGCTTTGCCTCCAGAATTCTCTATCTTTGACTTTAGTTTTCCAAGCCTGCATGCCAAGTAACTCTACACCATCATCTCTCATTCCATCTTCCCATTGTTTCCTAGGTTTTCACACTCATCTCTTGCAGTGTATTGTTTGCATTATGAACATCCCTGTGCCTAATATGGGAAATGCATATTTTTTCATACCCGCGAAACCCACACATTTACATGTCAGGTGGAAATTGTTTTCTCAGCGTCTGTTATTTCAAACCTGAATAAAGTATTCATGCCAACATCAGTTCAATACATAGTTTTTTCTTTTATTTGTAAGTCTTTAAAAACCCCTCCCCACATTAGGCAGTTTTTCCTCTACTGAACTATGCAGTGACTACTAAAATATTACACAAAACCATGAGGATTCTTAAAAACGCCTCCAAGCCAAATGATAACCTGATGAGTACAGACAGAAGATCACTCAAGGCTCTACAGAAAAATAGGGCTCTCATGGTTCTTGTAACTTGTGAAATGGCAGCACCTAGTACAAACCACCCCACCAATCTTTTCACAGATTACAGCAGCTTTATCACACACACTTCATTTTTCCCCTGCAGTGGAACTTACAGTATTTCACAAAAACGACTCGAAGCGCCGACCTCCAGCTTCTAAACAGGCCTCACACCTTCTGAAAATATTCCTCCACACACACCGGAGCTCCTCTCTCGAAACATTAGCAATTTCTCTTTGAATATTGTCTTTCAGTTCTGTCAGTGAGTGTGGATTGTTCACATAAACTCTATCTTTCAGCGTCCCCCACAAATAATAATCACACGGATTAAGATCCGGAGATCTCAGAGGCCACAATCCGCAAGTTATCAACCGTTCACCGAATACCTCTTCCAGGACAGCCATAGAAAAGTCTGCAGCGTGGGCCGTGGTACTGTCCTGCATGAAGTAACCATACATTTTTTCATCTTCCGTTAATTCTTGAAAGAATGGTAAAAGAATTAACTCAACATAACGGTAGGAATTTATTGCTTCTTCAAAAAACACAGGCCCTATGACTTTGTGTGCACTCATAGCACACCACACTCCAACTTTAGGGTCATGTGAAGGAACTTCACGAACCACAGGGGGATTTTCGGAACACCAATATACGTTGTTTTGGCTGTTAACGTTCCCTTTTAATGTAAACCACGCCTCATCCGAGAAAAACAAAAGTTCTGGATCAAGAAGTCCACTGGCTACTGATTCTTGAAGCCACCTGCAATACCGGCGTCTTGCTTCCCAGTCTAGAGGAAGGAGTTGCTGTACGGCACTAATTTTATATGGGCGTAGTTTCAGAAGTTCTGTTGCCCTTTGAACAGAAGCTTTTGACACCCCACACTGCACAGCCAACAGATGCAAAGATTTGGTGGGGCTTGTTTCAATTTGAGCACCAATTTCATCCAATTTCTCTGTAGTTAAAACGTAACGTCTTCGTACTTTCTTTTTGTTCAACACCGAACCCGTTGTTCGAAACCTTTCCACAGTTTTGTAAATCGTCGTCTTACACGGCACCGCTGAGGCAGGATATTTTTTACAGAACTCTTGACGACACTCTCTCCATGAAGCATGTTTTGAAAAAGTATCGCAAATGAACTCCCTTTGTTCGACAGAAAACATTGTTCACAAACACTGACAACTGGCACCGTACAAGACACAGCACTTGCCTCAGTGAGTCTCACATTCCAGCGCTGATAAAAGACGCAATGTCAGCAGACTCACCTTGCCTAAGTGTGGCTGTTATGTCCCTACATTCGGGGAAACGATTGGTGGGATGCTCTGTACTATTGACTCTGCAAAATACAAACCAATCACAATATATTATTTGCGATTTTGTTTAAAAGATTTGTGTCAGTATGGCACTATGTCGGCTTATCAGGCTGCAGTTAAATTGAAAATTGGTCACATTACATTTGGCGGCAGTACCCAACCTTTTTGATAAAGGGCCCCAGCTGTTATTGTGGGCTGGTTCTGGGGTCACACATGTAAAAATGACAATAAGTGGCCTGCAGGTTGACAACCCGTGACACAAGTCTTATAATGTACGTAACTTCAAATTTACATCCAGTTATGTATACAGTCTGGTGAAAATCGGAGAAAGATGCCACATGCGGTGAAATTCAGAAAGCACCCACATATAGTATATTAAAGAATATCAAAGAATCTAGTGAACCAACAAACCACATACATATCATAATTTGGTCATTAAGGCCTGTTTCCATATATCTCTTGGTCTATCCATCACTGTTTTGGTCACCCAGAATCTTGCTCTCTTGACAGTTATCGGAATGCCAACCACAGAATACAGGCTCTCAGGCTCTGTATTGCAGACAAAAGTCATGTGTATAGCCCTCATACCCTGTTTGAAAGCATATTTACAGTAAGCATCTTAGCGGCGCACAAAGCTTTCTAAAATCTAGGAGCCACCCACAAATTCCAGGCACCATGTACATGCTGTGCAAAAAATTCAAGTGTTTAAACTTACAAATCTGAAACTGAAAGTGATGCAGGGGTATACATAACACCATAATTCCAATCACTCATAATTTCCTTGTAACTGTTCGCACGTGGCATACCAGTAACTTGCATTAATTCCACTTAGTCATGACACATATCTACTGAGCAGTCACCAATTTGTCTGCCTAAGTTTGAAGGAAAATTTATGCATTTCCATGCACTCCTGGTGCATGAATGAAACCAGTTTCGAACGCGATACACACACACACAGCAATGCAGATGAAATCGTATTATTTCCTTTGCATGGCATCCCCTTTCCTGCTGCTTGCCTATGTGTGATACATATCAAAGACCTCCGAACTTCTTGAAGTATGTCTTACCTTCATTTCTAAAGCTTGTCTTCTAGTGGAATTTTAAACGTACTCTAGAATTTTATACATAGCGTGATGTTTATAAAGCGGCAATTGTCCGGGCTACTTTAAAAACAAGCCTTTCTGGTGGACCTGGAAAAAGATGCAGCCGGCTTTAACAGAATACTAGAAACTCTGCTTTTACAATCTGCCGAATATAAAGCTTTTTCAATCACAAAATTACTGAAAACTGACTTTAATTCTGCCTACACAACAAACCACACATATACAAGCAAGCACCTTACTTGACCCATTAACCGCCAAAACGAAACACATTCACGGCAACGGCCCTCAGCCGCGATCACAGATGTTACACGCTGCGCTGGTAAATCGACACGGATTATAGACTGCTGGCGACATATCACGGCATCTGCTACAAAGAGTCATGAAAGCTGTAGTTCCTGCAAGATTCCCTGAAGATGGGGGTACTCTCGCACATTCGCGTTCAAAGTAATTGTGCACGTCTGGGCTACACACGGAGCGACAAACTGGCCACTAGTGACCAAAGTCGGGCTGCATCATTTTCAGTATTTCTGTTTAAGAAACCTTGACAGATGACTGCGTCGCAAAAATGCGAAAAAAGTAATGCAGGTACATCCTATATTGGGTGATCGCAAAACAACAGCTCTTGTTAGGCATATGTTTTACCCTGTCTACCAAATATTCAGCTAACGTGTATGCAGGCGCACTTCGCCAACTTACAAAAGGTGTTCTAGGTGTAAATTCTTTGCATGTGTTGTTATGGACGTGTCCAGTTTTGCTCTTTCAGTATTATTATGTTGTTGCATAATTTGATTTTAATTCCGTTTTTGGAAGGTGTTTTTAAAATCTTTACTCACTAATATTAAAGTAATATATTTTTAGTAATAAGGTCACAACTTCCCCTGATATTCTATAGTCTTGACACTTTGTCAAGTTTCTTGCAACTGTTTCTAACGAAACACATTTCACTGCAGACGCTAATTTTATCAACGTATCATGTAAGGAAATATTAATAAAGAAAGCATATACGTAATTTTGTCCGTGTGCTTAAGTACATGGGAAGCAGTGGAAGAACGTGAGGGAGCTGTTGAGGTATTGATCCACACATTCTTAACTTCGGCACCAGGAGGATCTTCACGACCAAATTTAACCTCCTGCCAGAGAGCCCTCGGTATTCATTAGCTGATAATATTAACAAACATAAATACAACGAATAAACTGTTTAAAGAATGCACTTAAAATTACTCAAATTCCGACGCAAATGACTCAGAGTTTTCGATTTAGCAGCACTGGGCAGCACAGTGAAGAGCTGGGTAGCAAGAAAACAAAGCATTCTGGGAAACTTGAGCCCTGTTATGACTACTGTTAGCATGGATACTTAATGTCTTTCCTGTACCAGTTTGTAATCTGTGCAGGCGTAGGTCTATATAAATAAGGACAGTCTGTGCAGAAGTGAAACACTTTGCAAATAAACGCACAGTCCGTGGGAATTCATTATAAGCAACAGTAAGCTTGTCCGGGAGGACTGTACAAAGCCCAGTTCCTGGCCTAACACAAAAAAACAGTTTGTTGACAGTTACAGCCGTTTTAAATGATGCTTAATCTGGGCATTATTCTAATAGCCTACACATAAAAATAATACCAACAAATGCACAAAGCGTAATGTGTTCCATGTCCGTGCACTGTACTGTACGAAGTAATAAACACCAACTGATGCACCAATATATATATAATCTTTATTCGTAAGAGTGTCCTATATGTTTCGACCCTGTACTATCGTGTACTGTCCGCGTCCGCGGACAGTATGCGACACCTCTCAAACGGAGGATGAAACCTGGGGCACATTCACACTTAACTGTGTAGACGCAACCATAGTGTATCAATATTATTCTCCCTGAATATGGCCCAGCAGGGTCGAAACATGTAGGAGACTGTTACGAATAAAGATTATATATATTTTGGTCAATTTATTGGTGTTTATTATTTCGCACAAAAGTGTATAGAAATTAGTTAATATGCACAATGACCTGCTACATGTTTCGGTCAAAGAGGTGGTCATCTTCAGAGACGTAAAATACAAAGGTTAGATGGCCACGTGTAGTTCACTGTGTATATAACATAATTGCACTAAACTTGTGTACATTTGTTGGTACCATTTTTGTATATAATTACAGCCATATTTTCCTGCTTGGTTTTAAGGCTGTTCAGTTAGCAGTACATTGAACGATGGGGTATGAACGGTAGACAGTATACATCACAGGGGCAACCACAACACAGTATCTACCTGAAGATCTGCATACTTAAATAAGGAAGTTTAACTCTATTTATCTGGGAACCTGCATACCTAACAAGGAAGTTCAACAACATCTATACAAAAACACACAAGAACAACAATATCCAAACCGGAATACAAAAAGATCAACCCCAAATCCGGACTTAATACCAGTACCGGCAGATAATAAGATTGGATAAACCTGGAACGCGTCAAATCAATGCCGTGGAACATACCAGTGAGTAAATTCATAGTACAGCTTGGTGGAAGCATCTAATAAACAGCTATTCGCCCTCATATGGTCAACTATAATAATTCTACCCCATCGACTTATTTACGTATCTAATTACATCAGCTTTTATTCCATTTTATCTAAGCAATTTTATGTATACGTTCATGTACATTTTAATCTGTTTGTAAAAGTGAAGGTCTTCTCGTCTCTGATAAGCAGAATTCTGATATCAGTGACTGAAGCAGAACCTGATGATGATCTTATATATAGGACGAAACCGGTCGTTCTAACCTCATAAGAAAATAAAGTGAGGTAAACACATTCGTTGGCTGTTGACTGTTTTTCTTTTAGACTACAATTGTTAACATACGCCAACGGGGATGGCGAACATTAAAAAAAACGGTAGAAATTAGTTGAATCTGAATCTAGTGGTGTAATCTGTGATTTCATTTCCTGTAATTTATTTAACAGCTGTTGAACAAGCGTACAGTTAAGGCAGCACAAAAAGGAGCGGTCTGGAAGCCCGCGGAAGCGAACACTCTGAGGGGCCCTGCTGCAAGGAGAGACCGGGACAAGAGAACAGGTCAGAATACCCAGCCTCCGGGCCCAAAATCGACATTATGACCCCTGAACTCAGGCTTGTTACCGCTATGGCGGTCAAGCAGGACGAGATGTGATGCGTATGGATAAAGTAAAAGTTTCCCTGTCCACACCATGAAGGCATATAGGGGGAGTAGAAGTATAGCTCCACTCATTCTTAAGCTTGGCGCTAGAGGGGGTGAGCAATTAACTTCACGCCCCGAACGCTCTACCCCTGTCAAAGAACCTCGGTACCCATTCAGTAGGCCCCAAAAGCGGTCTGGACGATTTGGATTCCATCGCCCGCTCTCTGCAGTGACTAGTTGGGAGACGGGAAATGCAGAAAATATTTTGTTGGGGAAATAAAAGGAAACAGACCACTTGGAAGACCTAAATAGAGATGGGACGATAACATTAAAATAAATCTTAAAAAACAGCCTGGAAGGGTGTAGATCGTATAAGTCTGTTTCAGGATAGGGACAGGTGGCGGGCTCTTGTGAATGCGGTAATGAACTTTCGGGTTCCATAAAATGCGGGGAATTTATTGACTAGCTGAGGAACTGTTAGCTTCTCAGTAAGGACTCTAGTCCACTGCTTCTGTTTGTTAGTACATTTCAATTATGCAATGACACGCATCAACGCAATGACTTTGCTGTAATTGTCTTCCGCAGTTTTATGGCAGCATGCCTTGAAACAGGCGAGGGTGGCAATACACCCAGCAGTTTCCACTTCATTGTGTGTGATTCCCTTATCTCACCGCGTATTAATACACGGCCCTGTTGACACAGTATCGTCAAACACCCCATAAACCAGGCGTGCACAAATCCCGGTCACCAGGTACCTATGGCGAATAAATTTTTTTTTTCTACGGTGGCGCCTAATACCGTGTCTGTGGGTTTTCAGTACGGAACTTGCTTCCTGTCACCGTTCGGGCACCTAGAGTTATGAGATGGCTCCTAAATATTTGTAAAATCAGTGCACCCTGCTACAAACCAAACAAACAAAATGTTACACCCAACTTATGTCCTGTTTCCTGGAGTCTATTAACCTTTTAAAGCCTAGCGGTAACTTTACATACGACCAGGTTTAACATTAAAAAATTCTACGTGGTGCCCACATTGCGTTTATGTGTTTTGTACGGATCTCAGAACAAACAGCAACTTTTGCCTTATAAAACATTAACAGATTGGTTTTTATAACCGAAGTGGAGAGTGTTTACAGCGCGGTACGCACTGAGTCCTTACATAAAACAGATACGCTTCGTCTTTAAAGGGTTAGTTTGCAGAGGGTGTGTCTGCCATCAGCAAACATTTCAGCAAATATCTAGTCTAAGCATTTTGGAGGTTCTGAGTAAGCAAGTCATACAAAGTTGAGAAGACAGCAGCATGTCCATAAAAATTGTAGATTTCTGTGTTATGACACCGCATCATCTGGCATGTGGGTACCAAAGTTTTAAAATAACATACCATCTCTACTTATTACCCTGGAGATGGTGACTCGAGACGGTGTACCAGACTACAGGCTGTCACAAACCAGGAAGCCACAGAAGAATCTTCACCACTACGAAAGCCACAAATTTTAGAACAATAAACAAAATTAAAAGTAAAATATATTGAGTCTAAACACAATTATTTTTTCTCAAGGAAATCAGCTACATGTTTCGGCTAAAATGTACAGTTATCATCAGGCTGATTACGAGAAGAAAAACGAAAAAACTTCACAGTTTCATGGGTTTGAGACTTTAAACCTAACAATATAATGTTACATAATGCACACAACATAAAGCTATACGAAGCCTCAGGAATAAAACCATACAAAGAGCATAAAAATTGTTTATTTGTATAAATTGTAAAAAGACTGAAAAATGATATTATGTAATATAACGTGACTATAAAAGTTATTTACAAAATAAAATTAGGGGAGAGGCGTAGGCATTATTTGGAGACATGGCCTGTACATGGGCATTATTTGGAGACATGGCCTGTACGTAGGCATTATTTGGAGACATGGCCTGTACATGGGCATTATTTGGAGACATGGCCTGTACATAGCCATTATTTGGAGACATGGCCTGTACGTAGGCATTATTTGGAGACATGGCCTGTACGTAGGCATTATTTGGAGACATGGCCTGTACATGGGCATTATTTGGAGACATGGCCTGTACGTATGCATTATTTGGAGACATGGCCTGTACATGGGCATTATTTGGAGACATGGCCTGTACATAGCCATTTATTTGGAGACATGGCCTGTACATAGCCATTATTTGGAGACATGGCCTCTATGTAGGCATTATTTGGAGACATGGTCTGTACATAGCCATTATTTGGAGACATGGCCTCTATGTAGGCATTGTTTGGAGACATGGTCTGTACATAGCCATTATTTGGAGACATGGCCTCTATGTAAGCAATATTTGGAGACATGGCCTGTACGTAGGAGAGTAGTTCTGTTGTTCAGTAGTATGGTGTAACATTACACTGTTCGGTTCGACGTCTCAAAACCGCGCACCTGTGATTTTTTTATTATTTTTGTTTTCGTAATCAGAATGAAGATGGCTAAAATTTCAATGGGAAACATGTAACTGATTTCCTTGAGAAATAAACAGTTGTGTTTAGACCGAACAATTTGTACTTTTAGTTGTGCTATAAACACAACGGGTTTGAATCATCTTAAGATGGTAATTTTTCCACCGAATTAAGATGCAAAAAGCTGCAGATTTTTGACGAAGTTTATCGCTGCTTAAAACAAAAAAAAAAAAAACTGGCCCTTATGCCACTCTAGAATTCAACGTATCCACTGAAAATGAAACTCTAATGAAAAAGATAAAGAAAGCGGTATAGAAGGCTGTGGAACAGGAAATGAGGTTCTGAGAGTGAAAATTCTAATAGCAATATAAGCCATCTGCAAAGGCGGTGGGCTGATAAGGAATGAAAAAAGAGGGCGTAATACTAGACACGTGGTCCGTTCTGTGTTAATAAAATTTTCTCCTTGAATTATGTCAAACGCTTAACTTTACATATTCAACAGGGATAATGAGATGTCAGGCCACTCTGTTTTATAAAGTCCCTAAATGCTAGGCAGCCTTACTGCCTCAAGTAAGACATCAAACGGCGCACCCCGTAACACAGTACACACCCTTTGACAAGGCATGCTTTACTTTTGTGTCACGGTTTCACGGTTCACGCGTAAAAGCAATTTCATCAACGCCTATGCGAAAAGCAGGGACTTACCCGGGCTGATTTCACGAAAGGCACAACAGCATTATGTGCAGATCTCTTACACGGAATTTCGCCAAAATTGCACAATACATTTTCAAAGTAGGGTGGAAATTAATTTACGCTCCAAAATATAGCTCTCATTGGGCCAATTTTCACGAAAATCAACGTTGATCGACGTCATTAACTACAGATCTATCCCGAATTTCACCCAGATCGGTCAAGAAATATGGACGGTATCACATGGGTAGAAATTCATTTAAATCGGACTCTCATTATAGCAGATCAAAAACAACTGGAGGGTGTGGAGTAATTCAGATGTTTGGCTAGCATTAGCACAAATTGTGCAAGATGTACACGTGACATTAAATCCAGGATTGCCACGGCAAAAGCAGCTTCCAACAACAAGAAGAAGGCTGTTTTCACCAGCAAATTGGACTAAATGTAAGGAAGAAACTAGTAACGTGCTACATTTGGAACGAAGCTTTGTTAGGTGTTGAAACTAGACACTTCGGAAAGAAGATAAGGAATACCTGGAAAGTTCTGAAATGTGGCGCTGGGGAAGGATGGAGAAGATCAGTTGGACCGATCGTGTGAGAAATGTTAAGTATTACACAGAGTCAAAGAGGAGAGAAATATCCTACATACAGTAAAAAGAAGGAAGGCTAACTGGATTGGTCACATCTTGCGTGGGAACTGCCTTCTGAAACATGTTATTGAAGGAAAGATAGAGGAAAGAAGTGGTAGGAAGACGAGGAAGAAGACGTAAGCAGCTACTGGATGACCTTAAAGAACGAGAAGTTACTGCATATTCAAAGAGGAAGCACTAGATCGCATTTGGTGTGTGAAGACTCGCTTTGGAAGAGACTATGGACCTGTCGTAAGACAGACTACGCAATGAATGAATGAATGAATGAATGAATGAATGAATGAATGAATGAATTACTCCACTGAACCGATTTTCAAGAAATTCATGCTTGCATAGCGACTTTTTGTAAAGAATCCCTACACCAAATTTTATGGCAATCCAGCAGGTGATCTAGCCATTGATACTGGGTCACAATCGGATGGAAGGACGGGCGGGCGTGGTCTCAACACAAAACGCTCCTTTTCTGTAAAGAACGCCTAATAACTATTAAACTTATGACAGCAAGGTACTGCATCATCCAACGAGGCAGCCAAAAGCTATTTAACTTCCTTGCAAAACTGCAGCATCGATGATTTTCAATCTCGTTAGCATTTGGTACTTCTACGTGTAACAGTGCTTACTGACATGTTTCTTTAAATGTACTGTATTTCTACTGACTTTTATGACAGGATGAGGGGCTTTCCACGTCCATTGCTCTGACTGGCAGTAAAAGCGAGTGGGAGTGAAACACATAAATAGCAATACGTAACGCCAAAAGTAATTACAGTAACACATATTCCAGTAGGCGGGCAAAACATTAACGCAAAAGAAAAACAATTTATTTTTCTTGCAGAGGTGCCCCCCAAGTCCGGTGGTTCGCAGGCGTGGTTTCAACGCTCGTGGTTGGCTGCCGGTGTCAGAGATTCACCCACAAGGAGGCCGGGCCGTGGATAAAAGGGTTCTGATACGACGAGCTGGTCACACATGCTCGCTGTGGCGCCGGTCTCTATGCGGGGGGCAGAGGAAGTGTTTGGGGGCCGGCACCAAGACGGAGGCATGGCTAACATTTTGAACTTCAGGGCGGTCACGGGGGCACGCGGGGTGGGGAAGCACAAGGAGGGTTACGTCTTAACTCTGACACTCCTCCCATCCCTACCAGGTTGAAATCATAGCCTTGAGTGTTGGAATATTGATTTACACTGAGTGTACTTTGCTTGTATTTAATTCCAGCATCTTTTAACTATAAGTATACTTATAACAGCATTTTTTAAACGTCGTCCGCTCCCTCTTGTGCTGCACCGATCCTTACCAAGTCTTTTCTTTTGCACAATAAGAAGGGTGTCTTTGTTAAAGAGGCAAAAGTTTCCTTTTATACAAAATGGATCCTTTAACGCCAGTCTGTGTAATATACGGTTGGTGGTAATCAACGCTAGTAGCAGCAGGGGAGCAAGGTAAAATGAAAAGATTATAACCTCTCCCCGAATTTTAATAATTGCGGAACGGGGTGGGGGGAGGGGGGGGCGTCCTCGTCGCGGAACAAGACATCGCAAGTCCCATTATTGCTAATTTATTATAATAGAATCTTCGCTGAAAGATACGAAGCCAGAGAAGGTAATGTGCATGGTTACACCCAATTAAAGTTTTAATTACACAAAAGGTAAAGTGGTCGTTGTTGAACGGGTAGGGCGGGGCATGGCGAGTGTAGCAGGGACTCCTTATCTCTAAGCTAACGTTCAATATAGGGGGGCCACCCTCGCAGTGAGACTGTCACCAGCTAGGTTAGTGGAACTCACTGATCTCTCGCAAAAGGAAATGACCGGAATTACGATTTTAAAACGCCATCTTTACAGCCAGAGGCCTTGGCAGAAAACTGCGTTATTTTATTCTTATGTCTTTCGTTGTTTATGGGGTCTGCAGTAAATGTCCGCATTAATATCTACAGAAAAGCAACAACGAAAATGAGTCAAAAGACAGAAACAGTCTTCATTACATACCTTGTTAATGGTTTTACGTTTCTGGGATCCTTATTAACCCTTTAAAGACGAAGCGTATCTGTTTTATATAAGGACTCAGTGCGTACCGCGCTGTAAACACTCTCCACCTCGGTTATAAAAACCAGCCTCTTAATGTTTTATAAGGCAAAATTTGCTGTTTGTTCTGAGATCAGTACAAAACACATAAACGCAATGTGGGCACCACGTAGAATTTTTTAATGTTAAACCTGGTGTTATGTAAAGTTACCGCTAGGCTTTAAATGGTTAAATAAGTAATAAAAGGGCAGTCCCATTACAGGCCTGGACAGACCCTTATGGCTCCAGGAGGTTGAGGCTCCCAGATTTCTAGACAATCGGCACATTAAGGTGGTAAGGCTGTCAGCCCTACGCACCGGCTGCCTTTACCCCCCAGGAAATATTCCTGGTACTCATTTCTGTTAGAGGCTGAGTCGACCCCAGGGCCATAGTGCGACCGAAGGATTATGTCAATGAAAAATTCGAAAGAAGTAACGGGTTTCCTGAAGATATCGAAGTCTGCGCACACGCGGTTAGCGGCCGTAACACACCGAGCAGACGGACAGTTTTTACAGGTGGCAGTAAACAGGGGGGAGTTTCTGAAATTACGAGGAACAACCCGAATACCGGTAGCATCCAAAAGAGGCGAGCAACATTTTAAACCTGAATAAACATAAATAAAAAATAATGCATCCAAATGAAACCTTCTGTCGTGCAGGGTACCAGGCTTTGGGAATTTAAGAAAATCCTCACAACTAGCATGGTCATGAGTAGAGAAACGTGTCTCACATAGGGCTACGAACTTCCGCTGAATGGGTTCCAGCTTCTTGGCGTCAGTAGACGTTAAACAGTTGAATAGTAGTAGTAGTAGTAGTGGTAGTAGTAATGATTTTGCTAGGGAGACCTGAGGGAAGGCGACCACTTGGGAGGCCCAGGCGTAGATGGGAGGATGATATTAAAATGGATCTCCAAGAAGTGGGATGGGGCATGGACTGGATTGAGCTGGCTCAGGATAGGGACAGGTGGCGGGCTCTTGTGAATGCGGTAATGAACGTCCGGGTTCCATAAAATACGGGGAATTTCTTGACTAGCTGAGAAACTGTTAGCTTCTCAAGAAGGCCTCTGCTCCATGGAGCTAGTTAGTTAGTTAGTTAGTTTAATAATAATAATAATAATAATAATAATAATAATGTTTGGTGATGGGTTTATGGACTTTATCCATCGTCCAAAGAGTAAAATATTAGAAATATTAAAAATTAAAATCATAATATTAAAATAATAATAATAATCACCAAGATCGATGCATTGAGAAGCTTGGAGAGGGCAGAAAAATTTTGTGTGCCACTAATTACAAAGACCTAGCCTGCTAACTGAAGGGCTACATGGGTCCTGCGCCACCAGTTGGCACGTTTCAGCAGGTGCTGAAGGTTTAGCTGTGTGCACTCACGACTCTTTATTATGGACGACCCGACACATAGGATTCCCTGCAAACACGGACCGCGGCAAGGTATTACATACTTCTCCCATTGGTCCAGTAGCTGTAAACCGCCCCCGCCCCCCACACTGCCACAGTATCAAAGTAGGTGACTGCCCCCATTCACTGTGCCTTCTATTTGTAGCTGATGACTTTCCAGGCCAACAAAGCTAAGGAAATAGCCATGTGAAGGGATGAAGCCTATTTCTGTTCCTGTTGTTATTTTCTTTTATTTTCGGAAGAGATAAAGAAACGTGTATTTGAGGTGGGATCAAACTAAGTTTGCGGTCGACGGAGTTGACAAAGTCTTTTCGTATTACGTCATTTCAAGAGGATTCCTCCCTATACGGCCCACCCTTCCTATCAGCATCTCCCTTCCCTCTTTTGAACATCCTTCACTATCGCTGTTTCTCTTCCCCCACCCCCCTTCACCACTTCAGCAGAAAATAAGTTGACGCCGCTTGTGGTTGTTAGTAATGGTGATATATAGCAACACTTCATAGCTACCGCGATCACAGCAGCATCAGCCGTTTTTCGCTAACATTCGTCTCATAAAACCGGACCAATTTGCTAGAGACAACAATTTTAGCCCACTTGTCTTCTCAAAAAAATTGGGGAATGTACGTATAGCTCAAGAGTTCTGGCGAGTTCGCTCAGTCATCGCCTCTAAGACCTTCAATTTGTGTATATTAACTAAAGATATCCTCGTATAAACGGCGCAAAACTGATGAAATAAGGAATAGTGCTGATACGCGCAAATACAGTCGAACCCGGTTATAACGACATCGGTTTATAAGATACCTCGTCTATAACGTCAGATATTCTGTGGTACCAATTAATTCCTCACCGTTAACCATAACATGACACTACTCGGTTATAACAACACTCGTTTATAACGACACAACATATTTAGTCCCTTCCTAACGTTATAACCGAGTTCGAATGTACTTAAATACCGTCTTTTACTTTTTTTACACAATAAACACACCAGGACTTAAATCATACCAATTATAAACGTAACACGACACGGTTAAAACGATATTCACGCGTTACTCCACGACGTATTTCAACAGGCCCGTCTTCATTCATGAATATTGATAAAATCATTACAATAATTGTTACTAAATTGCTACCTTCCTGTAAATATGGCCGAAGCTCGTTTTCTTTAAGGCAGGAGAATGCATCACACCGACAGTCTACTGTGCGTTCCGTCTGACACTCAGACTAACACGAAATGTTTCCCGACAGAGCATTCACCCAAAGATCACTGTAAGAGAGACGCAGTGTCTTCTATGATGTAGGTTCTGAAACTGTAAATAGCTACTATTGATACGAGGTAAACTGATACGCCGGCATCTTTTATTGTCTTGACGTTCCTTCCGTCTCGTTCATGTTTCAGAAAGTTTAACACTTCCGGGGCATTTGCTGTGCTGTGAGGTTGCGAGTCCTGGGATGGTTAGTTGGTTCGCGAGGTTTCGGGACGATCTTTTGGTCCCATCTTCATGGCTCAAATATTCTGGACGAATATACGCCGCGTAAGATCAGAGAAGAGTGAATTCCTCAACTATCGGGGTGGAAGCCTGAAATTTCGCTTAAAACAACATAGGCATATCACGTAACTGCAACTACAGTGGCTAATGTTAACCCTTTAAAGACGAAGCGTATCTGTTTTATATAAGGACTCAGTGCGTACCGCGCTGTAAACACTCTCCACTTCGGTTATAAAAACCAATCTCTTAATGTTTTATAAGGCAAAAGTTGCTGTTTGTTCTGAGATCCGTACAAAACACATAAACGCAATGTGGGCACCACGTAGAATTTTTCAATATTAACCCTTTAAAGACGGAACGTATCTGTTTTATACAAGGACCCAGTGCGTACCGCGCTGTAAACACTCTCCACTTCGGTTATAAAAACCAGTCTCTTAATGTTTTATAAGGCAAAAGTTGCTGTTTGTTCTGAGATCCGTACAAAACACATAAACGCAATGTGGGCACCACGTAGAATTTTTTAATGTTAAACCTGGTGGTACGTAAAGTTACCGCTAGGCTTTAAAAGGTTAATGGCTTTAGAAAGACAAAACCAGAAACATTCTAACGGGTTTAATCCGAATTTGTGGTAAGAGTTAAATATAAGTTACAGCCGCACGTTCAGAAAGGTTAGGTAGGCTTTTATAACGGACGTGCCGTAACGTATCATCTTTTATACTTTCAAACTCATAACAATAAATTTTGGAATTAACATTACAGAAAGGAGTCTTGTAAAATATTTGTATGCACTGCCTTCGCACATTGCTTTATCTAACGTCTCGTTTCACAGTGAAACTGAAGGCAAAACAGACACTGATTTCGGAGACAGCGGGTTCGAATCCCACTGAGGGCATACATGTTCGTTTCTTGTGTTTGTTGTGTGTTGTGCAGGTAGCGGCCTCTGTGACCAGCTGATCACTCGTTCAGAGGAGTCCTACCTGCTGCGTGTGTCTGTGTGTGTGTTTGTCTAGTTGTGCGTGACCTAGAAACCTCAACAACGAGGTGACCTAGGCCCTAGGTGAGGCGTTGCGCCACAGAAAGAAAATATTATTTACGTTATTGTTAATTTCTTACTGTAATTTGTACACACATGAAAGGTTTAAAACGAAATCAAAATCTGTTTTATAATAGGTTATGTCACTGCAACGAATGCTAACAGAAATACACAGCAGATTCTTTCAATTCCTGCAATGCTATAGCAGACCCATTTGCATAGGAAAGAACAGGCCCCAACAGAATTATTAAATTTGGCTTTCCCTCCCGTTTGCCCCTTTTCACTACGTTTCTCATCGGTGTTTTTCGCAGTATCACTCATCTGCTGCTCACCCAGCCTCCTGTTCAATTGGTACAGCGGTTCTTACCCTGGAGTAAAGCGGGCGGAACGTGAAGTTAACCACCGTCCTCAATCTAGTGCCGAAGTTAAGAATCAGTGGAGCTAATCTCCATATATTTGCCTTCATGGCGTGGATACAAAAGTCTTTACTTTGATCTTTCACCATAATTTTATTATAAACCACTTTTTAAAAGTACAGTCTTGGTTTATGAAGGTTGACGGTATGGAAATACAGCGTAAAGCACTGGAAACAAAGCCTTCAGAACTTCTAGCAGTGAAATTTCGATTACAGAACGAAAAGCGTGATTGACGCCAGAAAATCGGCTGAAAATGTGCAGCTATGTGTTAAGGTAATAAAAGAAGGGCTGTGGACGGTGGGGGAAACACGGGGAGGGGACTAGAATTGGTATCGCTCCGCCAGAACCAAGTCGTACTGAGCCTAACCGAATACACAGGCACCGAATAAAACATCTGACTTTATTTGCAAAACACGTATATATAGTTATAAATAAATATTCCTATCGAGAATTAAATACAATAATATTAATTAATTGATTAATTTATAAGATATGCGTTATAGTTGACAATATTAGGACAGGTTCCCCTCCCACATTCGACAGATTACGGGCCGACAGGATCGCCAAACAACTGGAGCGAGTTACAGTTGTACAGGGAGAAACCAGCACACTCTAGAGTTAGGTCACTGAACTAACAAGACGATGTCTATAAGGCAAATTTAGTTGGATTTGGATAATAGTGTTCCTAGTTTGATAAAAATTACTGTAACTGAATTAATGGGGCTGTAAATCAACTACATCTGAGGGCATCACAGAAATATGTCACGGGAAATAATTGATAAGGCAGTCGAGTAGAAGTCTGCGTGAATGTGACACCAAGACTTCAATACAATTCGCTCTTAACAATTTGGAGACTAAAGTTTATATAAATTATATTTACCACCTCCAATTCCTATCCCACAAGAAGAAATAAACATTGCGTCTCCATCACAAAGACAAATCAGTTAATATTTAGGCAAATAACTGCAAAATGCAGAATATTAATGTTAGAACCAACGTGCTCTAATGGCTAAAATTCATAATAAATTCAGCAAAGAGCACAATTTAAAAAGACGTAAACTACATACAGCTGCAGGTTTGATTGGTATTAATGGAAGTTACATACATATATTGATTACATATCAGACAGGCAGCAAAATATAAGACACCCTGTATCTTCCTTCCGCGGAATGCAAGGAATAATTTTTTTTTCAAAATAAATACGAGCGTTTAATCCACGCAGTGCGCCACGCCAGCGGCACGCACTGCGTTTATCAGACACGTCACACATTGCTGATAATCCGTAACGTTCCTGGGCACGTCTATAAATTGCACGTATCTCCTGAAACGTACGCGCAATGCTAAAGCCTGTACAAGCATGCTACCTGGGCACAACCATAACCTCAACATCCATGACACTCTCTGTGCTTGTCAAAGGAAGTCTTCACCTTCATGTTTTTTCTCAGGTACTTCACAGGTAAATGTAAATGTTACATTGCCCCTGTACATGCACCGAGGGCGTATAGGGGGAGCAGAGACATAGCTCCACGTGATCTTAACTTCGGCACAAGATTATCAAGTGGTCAGATATATGAGCCCCGGAGCCCGTGTGGAGGTTTAGGAGAAGACGGGACTCAAATCCCAGGTCGACCAGGCATATGTGCGAAAACACTGCCCGACTTAGGCAATAGTCACATTCCACACGTTGAATTTTGCGGTACTCTCAGCTGAGTATACACACGGTCATCTAAAAATGTACGGACAAGAGACACCATTTGAATTCCAAACTCCAACACCCTGGAATCTGACCGGCCATAGCATGATCGTCCCGCTCCCCAAATGCCAGTGTTATCGCCCAGCAATATTCTTCCACCACCTTCGTCTCATTTCGCTTCCATTCCCTCAACGAAAAAATTCGTCGTCTTTTCAAAAATGTTATTATTTATACTTCTTGATTTTTTTGTTCAAATTGTGTACGCCTGAAACTACGTATAACGGTGCACGTGGGTTTTCACGTTTGTCATCACATTGTGTTCATTGCAGTACAGAAGGAATTAATCACCGTGAAGCACAACTAGGAGTGCTAGCTGTGTTGCACGGCAATAATTCCTTCATCGGTACTACCGGAAGTTTAGAGACACCCTGTATATGAAGATCCTTTAACCCTTTAAAGACGAAGCGTATCTGTTTTATACAAGGACCCAGTGCGTACCGCGCTGTAAACACTCTCCACTTCGGTTATAAAAACCAGTCTCTTAATNTAAACACTCTCCACTTCGGTTATAAAAACCAGTCTCTTAATGTTTTACAAGGCAAAAGTCGCTGTTTGTTCTGAGATCCGTACAAAACACATAAACGCAATGTGGGCACCACGTAGAATTTTTTAATGTTAAACCTGGTGGTGTGTAAAGTTACCGCTAGGCTTTAAAAGTTGAAGTTAATTTCAGAATGTGTTCCTAGTATCATATTAATTACTTTACAGACGCCTCTAACCATTCAGTAACAGTTTATGGTGAAGATTTATTTACTGACACTTCCCAAGTTTACACACCGTGGATACAGCGCGGCTTCTGACGTCATGACCTGTATTCAAAAAGTGTGACCATCGTGTTGCTAGTGATATCATGTAGACTCTACAGGGTGTGTGATTTTAGGTTTCTGGACTTTATCCATCGTCCGGACAATAATATTAAAATATTAAAAATATTACAATATTAAAATCACAACGGGATGGAGGCTAGCTCTGTCTAAGGGGCCCAACAGAGTAGGCGTTCTTCTCTTCTCCCCCTCCATTCACCTGAAGACGGAAGCAGAGCCAGCTTCTAAAACGTTGTGATTTTAATATTGTAATATTTTTAATATTTTAATATCATTGCCCGGACGATGGATAAGTCCAGAAACCTACCATCACACAGTGTTATACACCATCGTCAAAGGCAAAGGTAAAGCACACCCTGTACAGGCCTGGACAGACCCTGAGGGTTCCAGGAGGTTGAGGCTCCCAGATTTCTAGACAATCGGCACATGAAGGTGGTAAGGTTGTCAGCCCTACGCACCGGCCGCCTTTACCCCCCAGCAAATATCCCTGGTACTCATTTCTGTTAGAGGCTGAGTCGACCCCAGGGTCATAGTGCGGCCGGAAGGATTATGTCAATGAAAAATTCCACTGACACCATCGGGAATCGAACCCGCGACCTTCCGGTTTGTAGCGCAGTGCCTCAACCAACTGCGCGCCACCACGTGCCCCCACCATCGTCAAAACCTTTTAGAATTTACCTACAGGGTGTATTAGGAGGACAAACAAAAAAATTCATAAAAAGTAACTTCCGATTGTCATCCAATTTAAGACAAAACTGCAACAAAATAACCCAGTTAAGAAGTCGTGTTTATTGCTCAAATGACACCATAATTAGACAACAGGCAGTAAACACTCAGAGTCTCATGAAGGGATAAGTGTTAACATTTGCTACGTTCACATGAATGCCGAATACTTTTTTTTTTGCAAAGTAATCCATGCCAAACTTCATATTATTTTGTTTTTGAAACGAACTTTAGTGTCAGTAACTGTTTCAAGCACAACTCAAAACGCCATAAAGCATACGATATACTAACCATCATGCTTAAGTGCTGTAATTTAATTCCCAGCATGAGATCCTTGTCAATAAACAAACCACGAATTTTAATTTCCCCATTGTTTAGCTGATCGGCCCCTTTTCCGGATAGAATTCTGCAGTCTCCTGGTCTGTTTAACATAAATGCAATAAAGTCATATCCCTACACAACGTCTGTATACATCGCGTTGGAAGTCACTTCACAGCTTATGTACATTACCGCGTACCGTTCTGTGCGTTTCTGGTGATACTGTCCACGTTAGCGATCATTTGAAACACAATTCAAACAGCGGAGTGTCGCAGATATTACCCGCGAAAGACGTGAAATATTGAGCGAGAAGACTAGAAGTTCACCAACACTAAAAAGAGCACGTGACACTGAAGACGCAACATCAAAGAGAGTTCTTGAGGAGCACTGCACCGCAATTCGAACAGTTCTGCAGGCATATGCACACTTACAACGTCACGTGCTCTGTGTAAGCGTTCACTTCATCAGCAGGCCTTTCACTACGTCAACAGATGATTCACTTCATCAACAGGTCCTTCCCTTCATCATCAGATAGTTCACTTCATCAGCAGGCCCTTCACTTTGTCAGCAGACAGTTCACTTCATCAGCAGGCCCTTCACTTTGTCAGCAGACAGTTCACTTCATCAGCAGGCCCTTCACTTTATCAGCAGACAGTTCACTTCATCAGCAGGCCCTTCACTTCGCATCAGCAGGCCCTTCACTTCGCATCAGCAGGCCCTTCACTTCATCAGCAGACAGTTCACTTCATCAGCAGGCCCTTCACTTTATCAACAGGCCTTTCTTCACGAACGTCTCATACTTGAACTGTCCAGACGGAAGTACAGGGGTTGCGTCTGTTTATTTATTTGTTTAGTTCTTTGAGAATAATTAATATTACGTGCATTAATCCACTGAGAGCATTTCCGGAGGAAGTGAAACAACAACACCATTGGACAATGGAAAAACAAGTCGGTTAAAGCAGAGGGCACAGTCTCTTGGTAGCAATGGAGTCACCGAACCTGAGTCCCTATTTTCTTGTATCTATCGATGAACTATACAAGCACAACCCTCAACAACGGTATTGTTTCCAGCTTCCAGTCGTGGAAGAAAGAAGCTATATTTTAAAATTAAAATAACCTAAACGAACAGTGTAAAATAACTGCCCGTTGTAATGTCAATTTCGGGGCAGTACACAGAGAAGAAACCTCCAATTAACACCAAAACAACGGACTGTCACGAACGCACACAGCGAATTTTCTAGACAGCGCCACCGCGAACGGCCGCCATGACTTGGCGGCAAATGCGTCCCACTGAGCCGCCTAATAAGTCCGCGCTCGCAAGAACCTCGCTGTGTTTATGAGAGGGAGGCTAGGTAAGGGTGGTGTGACACTCTTGCTTCTCGGTACTCCTCGGATAACGATCGAATCCAGGCAGCGGCGCCGCACCTAACCTCTCCCCATCATCAATTCCAAAGATCAACCCATTTCTTCTTGACGTCACATGTAAATCCTCCGTAGATCTGCTGGCGACGTGATCATGTTGCACTGAGGACAGAGTTTCTTTGCTCCCTGCAATCAAAAATGGAATTACATAGACCTACTGATTTCCAAAATGCGGTCAGTAGCCCTCAGGAACTGCTTTCTTATGCCAGGCATATCGACAGGTAGGGCAAATTGATTTCAGACGAAGTCACTGAAAACTTCGTACCCATTAACAACGAAAAAATGGGGACCAAGCAGCCTGCATGAAAACCAGCAGCTTTAATACAGTCGAACTCGGTTATAACGTCATGAAAGGGTCTGAATATTTTGTGTTGTTATAAACGAGGAGCATGATGCTATGATTAACTGTAATGAATTTATTTGTACCATAGAAAATCTTATTCCATAGGTGAGGTGTTGTATAAACCCACGTCATTATAACCGGGTTCGACTGTATTTATAATTGAACACAATTTTTCGAAACATAAACCACAACAACTACATACAAACCATACAATGACATGCAGAAATGAAACACAGTAGGCCTATAAGAAATGAAACACAGTAGGCCTCTAAGAAATTTAAAGAAATAGACTTTACCCTTATGCAGTTTATAAACTCATGTTTAACCCTTTAAAGACGAAGCGTATCTGTTTTATATAAGGACTCGGTGTGTACCGCGCTGTAAACACTCTCCACTTCGGTTATAGAAACCAATCTCTTAATGTTTTATAAGGCAAAAGTTGCTGTTTGTTCTGAGATCCGTACAAAACACATAAACGCAATGTGGGCACCACGTAGAATTTTTTAATGTTAACCCTTTAAAGACGAAACGTGTCTGTTTTATATAAGGACTCAGTGCGTACCGCGCTGTAAACACTCTCCACTTCGGTTATAAAAACCAATCTCTTAATATTTCATAAGGCAAAAGTTGCTGTTTGTTCTGAGATCCGTACAAAACACATAAACGCAATGTGGGCACCACGTAGAATTTTTTAATGTTAAACCTGGTGGTACGTAAAGTTACCTCTAGGCTTTAAAATGTTAAAGAATTCAGAGACTAAAGAAACGAACGGTAACAATCAAACTTTACCTTCGCTGGTATTTACCAGGCCTCGGCCTGGCCTTGTAATGGCCTACGTATTTCATGACATACCGCATTTCGCTATACGACATTCCATGGAGAACAATCAGAACTAACTGTTGCCCACACACACACAATTTCGGTGGCGAATTCAGGCCATACCACCATGAAATTTGGTTAAATAGCCTCGTATGTCATAAAGTAGGGCATATTTTTAGGAAAGAACGGGTCAAAAAATTAGGTGTACCGAAAAGTGACTGCCACTTGCTGAGAACCAGTGACTGGTACAATTCTAACTCAAGTAGTTTTTAAATCCGTGCAGGTGAGGATCTTGCACCAGGCGTTTCATAATACGACGGGCGTTTTGCTAGAAAATCATTAGTCTACATCGAAAGTAGACACGTTTTGACTTTTTCATTAACTGAGAACACGAAGAATTCGCACAATTTGAAGCTTGATAAGCAGACATGTATGTATGTATGTATGTATATATATATATATATATATATATATATATATAAAACTTTAGCACATCCATCCCGTTCTGATGAAGACGCAAAGTAAAGGGGCGAGCGCCGTCAGTCACAAACAATTTTTAAAAATTTTACGTTATTTATACTCTAAACGTTATACAATATATCATATTAATCGTAGCTGCCATCCACAGCCTTCACCTCTTTACTTTGGAGACCAATACACATATTAGTTCAAACACTTACAGAAATTAATGTGTTCCATGTCCGTGCACTGTATCATACGAAATAAATAAACACCGACTAATGCACCAATATATATATATATATATATTCTTTATTTATAAAGGTCTCCTACATGTTTCGACCCTGCTGGGCCATCTTCAGGGAGAACAGTCTTTGATACACTGGTTGCATTTATACACTTAAGTGTAAAAATGCAACCAGTGTATCAAGACTGTTTTCCCTGAAGATGGCCCAGCAGGGTCGAAACATGTAGGAGACTTTTGCAAATAAAGATTATATATATTTTGGTGCATTGGTCGGTGTTTATTTATTTCGTACTTACAGAAAAGTAAAAAGCAAAAAAATATGAATTCCCATATAAGAATACGTGGTGTTCTTACATAGCCTATACCAAGCTGCAGAATACAAATATTTCAAAATTAATTTTAATTCAGGAACACGGACATTAAACATTCTAACGCACGTTCAGTTCCATAAGATGCTTGGTACGAAATGGAAGAACAAAAAATATTTATTAGTTTGGGTAGTAAAATTGGAAGGGGTGTGTAATCTTTGTCCAGCGAACACATCACAGGAAGGCATATAAAAAACGATCCTAGATTCAACTTAAAAGGATTCAGAACGTTGCAATGGTTACAGAAGTCTCCATCGTCTCAGGTTAAAACCCCACGCTGTTTCGGACGTTCGATCTGCTTCCGTCTTCAGGTAGAAAGGCGAAAGGGGAAAACATACTCTGATAGTTGCAATCCCTGGACGAGACAGACACCAAATATACATGATGTTAGAGAGAAATGTTTCACGTTTTCAATATTTTTTAATTTTTTTAAGAAGTGCGTAAGTCTCAAACCACGTACCTTGAAGTTGCGTATGTCGGGAGTGACTGTATATAACTTTCCTTGTTATCATCTACGAGAAAATTGCGTTCTGTTGCGGTGCCAACGGCCAACAAAAGTGGCGAAACTTACCGACCTTATTCCACTCACGTTTCTGTCCTTCCTTGTAAATTCATGTACGTTGTCGGCCTCTGTGATAACTATTTTTTATCATTCATAATGTCTTCGGAAAGAAAATTTAAGCAAGAAAACATACACCATACATTTCTCCGACACTTTTCAGCGTGCTGTTTGTATTTTCGTTGGCCTCGATTCTGAAGAAAAATCGCTAGCCCGTACACGGTAAGCTCTGCGACACAATCACCGGCCGTCTCTTCCAAGTGAACTAAAGGAAGCAACACACTCTTACAGCAGCGAATGCAACTCCAATACTTCGCTTAACTGAAGCCTGACGTGCAACTAAGATATATTACTATAAATATTCTAAATGTTTCAGCGAAATTTCTAGGGAACATTTAAAAGCACTGTAAATAACACTGCTTCGTACAGAAGGGTGAAAACGTGTTTTAAAACAGATGCTGAACTCGGTTATAGCGTTATGAAAGGGACTGAATATTGTGTGTCGTTATAAACGAGTGTTGTTATAACCGAGGAGTGTAATGTTACGGTGAACAGTGAGGAATTACTTTCTACCATATCTGACGTTATAAGCGAGGTGTCGTATAAACCTATGTCGTTATAACCGGGTTGACTGTACGTGTATATCACAAAGAGTATGTATTTAATATTCTCACACAGTCTGTAACTCCACGAAAGCTAAATAAGGCCTCTGAATAAAGGGAAATAAACTGAGGAAGTGAACTGAAGTGTACGCTGTAGCCTATTTCGCACCCGTAAGCAATGTCTAACATTTTAATGCAACGCAACACTTTGCCGTCGTTTGCAAGTGCTCCTGGGTAAGGCAGGCGCTGTGAATGTTTCCGTAGACGTCCAACGTGTAATGATAATGCGTGTTGGGGGGTCCAGAATTGCAAGAAAGTATGGAATATACAGTAGAACCCGGTTATAACGACACTAGTGAATGTGACATCTCGTCTATAACGTCAGATATTCTGGGTTACCAACGAATTCCTCACTGTTAAGCATAACGTTGCACTGCTCGGTTATAACAACACTCATTTATAACGACACAAAATATTCAGTCCCTTTCGTGACGTTATAACCGAGTTCGACTGTACTTCTTTGAAGCAGCAATACATTGCAGCCAATGCCCCATCGCAACACACGCACAAAGAAAACGCATTCACAGCGTTTCATTGTCAACTTCTGTTTCTATATATGACAAACGTCTAACGTACAGGCTGATCATCTGCTATGCTATTGGATTTATTTTGGCACATGTTAACTTTGCTCTTATATATCAGGTGACGCAGTAAACAGCTGCACCTTATGCATAATATTACTGTTTATTTGTTAGCCTTGGTCTCAGCACGAAAGCAGCAACACAAACACCAACCGACACACGAACCTTACTTAAGTTTCTAACATTTTAACTGTTGTAAAGTTTTATAATATTTTATAATTCCTACTTAACGCACATCTTATTCAACTTGTAATACACCCCCTGATAATGGCATAACTAATGCCAAAACATATCGAGGAACTAAAAGACAAAGGTTAACAAATAAAGAGTAACATTCTGCATAAGTTGGGTCTGTTTGCTATATTAATCTATGCACGGAAATGAGTAACATAAAATATCAGATGACGTCAAGGAACGCGACCACTTGGGAGACCCAGGCGTAGATGGGAGGATAATATTAAAATGGATCTTCAAGAAGTGGGATGGAGGAGCATGGACTGGAATGAGCTGGCTCAGGATAAGGACAGATGGCGGGCTCTTGTGAAAGCGGTAATGAACTTCCGGGTTCCATAAAATGCGGGGAATTTCTTGACTAGCTGAGAAACTGTTGGCTTCTCAAAAAGGCCTCTGCTCCATGGAGATAGTTATCAATGACGTCACCTTTACGAGCGCTCGAGCGGTGATTACTGAAACCAAAACAACGTCACCGATCTGGAAATCAACGCGTTTTATGCAGGCTTCTGCTACAGTCATGTAATTTATTTCCATGACAATTCGGATTATGCAATTATATTTTTCCTGTAATTTCATCAGATAAAAAGTGTTCAATAAATACGATGTGGTCATATGGCTCGGCATATGTTGTGCGATTATTAACGAGAAGCTGTGCTTTGCGAATCAATTTTATGACCGAGATTTAATCCCCACTCAATGTGACACATGTGTCCCAGTCTTAAAATAAACACGTAAATTGTTCTGCCTCATGCTGGTTGACAATACTTCTCTAATTTCGAGCTTCGTAATCCTGCGAACGGAAGTACAAATATACACTTTCGGATCATTCGAATCTATTGACAAATTGTTTGTTCCGACTTGCGCGCTCTGAATAAACAGCATTCTGGTTACACGAAAAGTGTAACTGCGTTTTACGCGAATGTGGGCACCACGTAGAATTTTTTAATGTTAAACCTGGTGGTACGTAAAGTTACCGCTAGGCTTTAAAAAGGTTAACCTCAGTCTAACTACAGGGCGATTCAGGAGGAGAGGTCAATATTTTGGGAGGTGACAGTATCGGTCATTATGACAAAAACAGTTCATATAAAAATGTGTCTAATTTTGAATGATTACCCAGATAGAGCTGTTTGGATCTACAAATAGTAAAGCATTATGAATGGTAATAAAGAGAGACAAGTTATTTACTGTTAATTTAATTTCAATTCAATGTTTAAATAAAAAAATTTGTTCCACAGAAATTACAAATTTGTTACAGTTCATAATAAATGTCCGAAAATCCCACCGCCAACCTCAGTGCACTTTGCAACTCGTGTGCGAAAGTCGCGTGTTGTTCGTCTGAGTTGATCTTCACGTTTCTTTGCGCGGGCAGCAGCATCCAAAATGCGAGCGAGAAATTCGTCTCGTGTGTCCACCTTTCTTTTGTAAAGTTCGCTCTTCCTCAAACCCCCACAAACAAAAATCCGAAGGGTTTACGTCTGCAGATTCAAACAGCTGTCGCTCGGGAAGCCATTCAGAATTACACACACGTACATATGATTTTTTCTAAGACAAGTACCAAGTTAATGTCACGACAACAGAACACAATTCAATATATTATCACATGTTACACGTTACATATACACTACATGTTTCGGCCTTAAGTAAACCATCTTCAGGTGTATTATATAATGAAATAGCGTATACAACGGGATGGATCACAATCAAATCTTTTTTCTCACAATGACCGATACTATCACCACCAAAAATATTGATCTTTTGCCCTGAATCACCCTCTCTATGCCTATACAAAGCATCTCAGCCGATTTGAAACACCAGCGCAGCTTCTTCCATGACGCGAGTTTAAACCCCGGATACTGTACAACGCCCCGTTATGAGCAGATCACATCTTCCGATTGATGCATTTTGTTGTTGACTGTACGAGTTTAGTTTGATTCCACGTTTAACAACAAACGGCTACACAACAATGACTGTGGCATTTTAAAAAGAACAGTCAAAATGTGCCACCAACAATACGACGAACGGTTCTGTTTCAGAACAGACACGGGCGGGTCGCTGCGTGTTTCAACACAGCGGTCAAACGCACCACTACAGGCAACTGCACGCGTCTTCGCCGTTGTTGTAGGGTATGGTAGGGTTCGCGACTAACAGCGTCCACTTCAGTTGTCTGACTTGCGTACAGCCTTCTATTAGGTTTATTAGAAGTTAAGAAAATTGACCCTTTAAAGACGAAGCGTATCTGTTTTATATAAGGATTCAGTGCGTACCGCGCTGTAAACACTCTCTACTTCGGTTACAAAAACCAGTCTCTTAATGTTTTATAAGGCAAAAGTTGCTGTTTGTTCTGAGATCCGCACAAAACACATAAACGCAATGTGGGCACCACGTAGAATTTTTTAATGTTAAACCTGGTGGTACGTAAAGTTACCGCTAGGCTTTAAAAGGTTAATATAGGACACCCCCTTGGTGTATCCATCATAAGCAAACACAATGTGACCGGGTCATGGAACATGTAGTTATATTCGTATGTACATAAATGCAGTTGCAGGCAGCGTTATGTTGTACTTACTGCATGATTTTTATAACATAATTTTTAAAATCAAACATAAATTTACATAACCTCAGGGTCTGCACCCCCCTTCCCCCATCAAAAAATTCTAGGTGCGCACCTGACCACAACTGACAATTTAACATTCTACGTAGCTTCCTTTCGTGATCCCTTTGTTAGTGTAACCGAAATTACGCGCAAGTAACACGAGGAATATTTCAAAACGAAAATTAAAAAAAAGGTACACAAAACTTTTTCTCGACCAAAAAACGCACGGTTTATCGCCCTATCTGGAGGAAATGTGTGTTCGCTGGACAAATTTTTATATTCGTCTAGTAACACATACATATGATCTCATGTTAGCCACCCAAAATGTCTGGACCACCACAAAAAACACAGCTGCAATGATAAGTTACATGCAAAGCTTAGACATATAAGGGAGCAGAAGATATGAACAGCGCACGTTACCAGTGTGTGCAGCCAGCACTCCTCGCAGTGGACATGCCAGCAGCAGACGGAGATGACGGGCTTCTTGTAGCGCTCCTGCACAAACCCCAACAAACAAACACATCCAAATAAAAAATCCACAACATAAACAAGAAAAAAATCAACTGATTTACTTGCTACATGAGAACGAGACCATATTTTGAAACGAATTTATTTCACACTTTCCAGAACCGTCCATTGTGTATCGACAACATGAACTGCCGTCTAAATGATGAATCAAAAGGGAGTGGGGGGGGGGGGGGAGGACAGCAATTTTTTCGGTATCCTGTTTGTCTACAACTGGCACAAGCAACACTTTCTGCATGCATAATTCCTGATCGCTTTGCTGCTTCTCCCAGGATAACCGTGCGCCTTAAACATGGGCTTCTGTTTTGTGTGTATAATTGAGTTTTATGATCTTTGATTGTCCATTGTCTTTTGCCTTCTTTTGGAGGAATGAGACACATTTGCATTACGAAATAGCAACTTATGACGCAACCTAACGGGATTTGAAACACAAACGGTCTGTTATGTTCGGACGTAGAAATAACGTTTGTACAAAAAGACAAGCAGCCATTTGTGTTTTCACAACACAGGCTTATCAAAATGTGTGCGTGTACACACAAATTTATACACACATTGCGTCTTCTGCGGTTACATGACTAAAATGTAGACGCATTAACCCTTTAAAGACGAAGCGTATCTGTTTTATATAAGGACTCAGTTTGTACCGCGCTGTAAACACTCTCCACTTCGGTTATAAAAACCAATCTCTTAATGTTTTATAAGGCAAAAGTTGCTGTTTGTTCTGAGATCCGTACAAAACACATAAACGCAATGTGGGCACCACGTATAATTTTTTAATGTTAAACCTGGTGGTACGTAAAGTTACCGCTAGGCTTTAAAAGGTTAAATTAAACGTTCATACCAAACAAGCGATCCGAACGCACGTTAGCGTGACAAACAGCACATCCCATTACGTAACGCACACTAACCAAAACAAGTCTAAACACCCGCTCGCTCTCTGTCGAGGAATGCAAAACCGTAAAACTTTCGATAGCTGATATTATCACATACAGCAGCATCGGTGCTGCTTCGACACCGGCACGTCTCGTGTTCAAATTCTTGATCCGTGAACCGGTTAGGCCTACTTTAACTGCGGTCTTTCGACGTCTTGCTCATCCTTACACAAAAATTCCTAAATGATTGATAAAATGCCTTCCTATAATTAATAATTAATGAATGAACATACCATTCGACCCTGAGCTTCAGAGTCCCTGTATAAACCACAAATAAGTAAATAAATAAATAAACAAATAAATAAATAAACATCACTACGTGTGGAGAAGAAACACAGACAATGGCGTGCAGAACAGCCGAACCTTCCCCACAAAAGAGGCAAGTTCCTCTCTGGCATGAATTTCAGACTGCGTGTTTAATTACCGTCTACACTAATGCCTTACATTCTGAATAAACTGCGATTCCACGTAATTTAATTTACAAAAGCAAGTAATGTGGTGCTGGGGAAGGATGGAGACGATCAGCTGGACCGATCGTGTGAGAAATGAGCAAGTATTGCGTAGAGTCAAGGAGGAGAGGAATATCCTACACACAGTAAAAAGAAGGTTAACTGGATTGGTCACATCGTGCGTAGGAACTGCCTTCTAAAACATATTATTGAAGAAAAGACGGAGGGAAAGATAGCAGTGAAGAGAAGACGAGGAAGAAGACGTAAGCAGTTGCTGGATGACCTTAAGGAAAAGACAGGGTACTGGAAACTGAAAGAGGAAGCACTAGATCGCACCCTGTGGAGAACTCGCTTTGGAAGAGGCTGCGGGTCGTCCTAAGACAAGACTTAGCAATGAATGAACGAACAAAAGAACGAATGAATGAACGAATTAATTAATTAATTAATTAATTAATTAATGCACGCATGAAGTACCCACACAAACACCTGATATCGGTTGCCACCCAATTAATACTCTAATCCATTAACTACTTAACAATAATCGCTTAACGAACCATTTAATAAGACATGAATGATTATTAAGTTAACAATAAATGCTTTACGTTGATTCTGAAATCACAAAACGGATGTCACATTGAGCTCCATCACGGGGCACAGGACGCATGATTTAAAATGAAAACTGTACTATTGTAAAGAACAACAAAACCAAAATACACACAAAACTAAAGCAAAAGAAATTAGAACGTAAGCAGAAGAGATTCTTGTCTTTCGTGTGTTGTGAAAGCAACCTGCAGTCTCATGAGTTACTGCCGCCGTTTCGGCAAAACCTACTGCCTCCGCCTTTGCAGTTTCAAGCGTTTTAAGTGTTATTTAACGATTCTTTTAATTGTCTTGTTTATATAATGTCGGTGTCTAACGAATGAGAAGTAAGAATTGATGAAATGACACTGGCAGGGTAAAACCAAGATGCGCTAAGAAAAACCCATATCAGTTCCACTTTCCGCATTACAAATCCAAAATGGGCTGATATGGGACCGAAACCGGGCCTCCGCGGTGGAAGGCCGTTGACGGTTCTTCTATCCTAAACGCTAATACAATACGCTATCAGCCACAAGGCCAAAAAAACACAAGCAGTTCGCAGGTCTTGCTTCGTAACCAAATGATTAACCCTTTACAGACGAAACGTAAATTCTCTTATTTAAAGACCCAGTCCGTACCGCGCACTAAACACACTCCGTCTCGGTTATAAAAACCATTCAGTTAATGCTGTATAGGAAAATAATCGCTGTTTGTTCTGAGATCCACACAAAACACATAAACACACTGTGTGGGCAGAACGTAGCATTTGTGAATGTTAAACCTGGCGGTACATACAGTAACTATTAAAGATTCAGTGCGTACCGCGCAGTAAACACACTCCGTCTCGGTTATAAAAACCAGTCAGTTAATGCTGTATAGGGAAATAATCGCTGTTTGTTCTGAGATCCACACAAAACACATAAACACACTGTGTGGGCAGAACGTAGCATTTGTGAGTGTTAAACCTGGCGGTACATACAGTAACTACTGGGCTTTAAAGGGCTGCGCGCGCAGTTCAGACCTGACACGCACGCCGCTATGGCACTCACCATACATATGAGACATTTGAACTTCTCGTCACCAGCTGCTCTGGTTTCGGTCTCCAACTCACGAATCCTAGTTTTCAGAGCTTCTAGCACCTGGTTACGTGTCTGGGCGTCGCTGCTCATTCCCGCAACCGACCCTGTGTCGTCCGCCGTTGTCGGCTCTGTGCCATCAGACAGCTGTTGGCTGGAACTGGCCAATGACATGGGCTCTTCCTTCACTTCTACTTCAGCTGAACCGCCTTTGTTTTGCGACGCTGGAATTACTCCATCCGGACTGCATGCACAAGAAAGAAATTACGATGTAATGACAACACCTCCAAAACCAAAACACGGAACGATTAAACTCTTCAAGCCGACAGATTCTCTTTCCGATTTGCATCAAAGTAGCACATAATGGGAGGGACAGTTCATAAAACGACACACTGGGTTCAATGCAATTCTGTGCTGAGGTGTACGCTAGATGTCACCAGCAGCCATGCAGTTCAGTTCGGTCCGCGTGTGTGCACTGTAATGCCCACTCTATTCGAAATCCGAAACACATTTTTAACTGAAATGGTTCATATGTAATGTTACCTGCCGGACGGCTGTGAGACGTCCTTCCGTACAGGATACCTTATCTGTTGGTGGAAAGGAGACGTCCTTCTGTTCACGATACGTCACCTGTTTGATGACATGAGACGTCCTTCCGTGCAGGATACGTCACCTCTTTGAAGGAAATGAGACGTCCTTCTGTTCAGGATACGTCACCAGTTGGATGAATATGAGACGTCCTTCCGTGCAGGATACGTCACCTCTTTGAAGGAAATGAGACGTCCTTCTGTTCAGGATATGTCACCAGTTGGATGAATATGAGACGTCCTTCCGTGCAGGATACGTCACCTATTTGATGACTATTAGACGTCCTTCCGTGCAGGGTACAGTCTCTATCTGATGTTTGAAACAAGCGGAAAAATCTTACCTCCGTCGGGATGTAAGCCCCGGACCGCCTAGTCCCTAAGCTAATCCCTGTACCGACCGCCCAATCGAGTGTATGTGTTAAATAACTGTTTTTCGAGTAAATCAATATAACTACATTTTACTATTGGGCCCATATGGACCGGGGCACGCCCTGAAGCCATGCACGTAACGTTAGGCATTACCCTACCTAATGATCGCTTCCCGCAAGGCCTCCCTTTCCTTCTCCTCGCGCGGCCCATCGGCACTCGTCATTATGACGTCAGCTTCCGAGTACTGCGGCGGTCCGTACGTTGCAGAGTCATCACCATCTACTACAAGGTCTGCTTCTTCTTCGACCGGGCTTGGGCGACTGCTGGAAGTTGCCATGCCAGTAGCTGCAGATTAAGAATAACAAAATTCCGTGACTATAGAACGTACGGTTAGCATCTGCGTTTGGCAGGAGTAATCATGACTGACAAGCAAACACAAATGTTCTTCAAATTACAGTCGAACTCTGTTATAACGTCATGAAGGAGAGTGAATAATTCGTGTCGTTATAACCGAGCAGTATAATGTTATCATTAACAGTGAGGAATTAATTTGTGACACAGAACATCTGACGTTATAGACGTGACGTCGCATAAACCGATGTCGTCATAACCGTGTTCGACTGTACTTAAAAAGAAAATGCAGCTAACGTGAGACAGGTAAGTTACGTGGAGTAAGGCAAAGGTAAAGCAGTCCCATTACAGGCCTGGACAGGCCCTTACTGTTCCAGGAAGTCGAGGCTCCCAGATTTATAGACAATCGGCACATGAAGGCGGTAAGGATGTCAGCCCTACGCACCGGCCGCCTTTACCCCCAGGAAATATTCCTTGTACTCATTTCTGTTAGAGGCTGTGTCGACCCCAGGGCTATAGTGCGGCCGGAAGCATTATGTCAATGAAAAATCCCAATGACACCACCGAGAATCGAACCCGCGACCTTCCGACTTGTAGCGCAGTGCAGTTACATTGAGTGACTGACATAAACCTGACAGAACTATGAGCCATTCCATGACAGCGTCGATCAGAGCCCTCGAAGTGTGTGGGGCCAGCCCAGTAAGAGTTGGGGCCAGCCCAGTAAGAGTGTGGGGTCAGCCCAGTAAGTGTGTGGGGCCAGCCCAGTAAGACTGTGGGGCCAGCCCAGTAAGAGTGTAGGGTCAGCCCAGTACGAGTGTGAGGCCAGCCCAGTAAGAGTGTGGGGCCAGCCCAGTAAGTGTGGGGCCAGCCCAGTAAGACTGTGGGGCCAGCCCAGTAAGAGTGTGGGGTCAGCCCAGTACGAGTGTGAGGCCAGCCCAGTAAGAGTGTGGGGCCAGCCCAGTAAGTGTGTGGGGCCAGCCCAGTAAGAGCGTGGGGCCAGCCCAGTAAGAGTGTGGGGCCAGCCCAGTAAGTGTGTGGGGCCAGCCCAGTAAGAGTGTGGGGCCAGCCCAGTAAGAGTGTGGGGCCAGCCCAGTAAGTGTGTGGGGCCAGCCCAGTAACAGTGTGGGGCCAGCTCAGTAAGAGTGTGGGGCCAGCCCAGTAACAGTGTGGGGCCAGCCCAGTAAGTGTGTGGGGCCAGCCCAGTAAGTGTGTGGGGCCAGCCCAGTAAGAGTGTGGGGCCCGCCCAGTAAGAGTGTGGGGCCAGTCCAGCACGAGTGTGGCGCCAGCCCAGTAAGTGTGTGGGGCCAGTCCAGTACGAGTGTGGGGCCCGCCCAGTAAGAGTGTGGGGTCAGCCCAGTAAGAGTGTGGGGCCAGCCCAGTAAGTGTGTGGGGCCAGCCCAGTAAGAGTGTGGGGCCAGCCCAGAAAGTGTGTGGGGCCAGCCCAGTACGAGTGTGGGGCCAGCCCAGTAAGAGCGTGGGGCCCGCCCAGTAAGTGTGTGGGGCCCGCCCAGTAAGAGTGTGGGGCCAGCCCAGTAAGTGTGTGGGGCCAGCCCAGTAAGAGTGTGGGGCCAGCCCAGTAAGTGTGTGGGGCCAGCCCAGTAAGAGTGTGGGGCCAGCCCAGTAAGAGCATTACCCCTGAACATCCCAGTACTCACCTGCAAATCCGCCAACAAGTAACGTTGTGGCACGTATCCGTCGCTGACCCGCCCACTCGTATTCTTCATACATTTCGTTGTCGCCCTCAACGTCCACGTTTTCGTCTTCGTCGGCCGCTGCACCGTGCTGCAATTAAGGTACAGAACTATTGCAGCGCCCTCTCGTGATGTTCCCTAACAACACCTGTCTGAAGTTCAGCGGGTACCAATAATACGGTGCAAGTGATACGACAGGACGAAGTAAAAATGGTTTGTGCTCCCGGGTTCGAAACCCGTCTTGGAGTCCCGCTATGCTCTCCGAGGTCTTTCGTAGTCACCCTCAGACCCTCCCAGCTCAAATGCCGGTACAGCCCCACAAATAAGCTAACGACCGACTCCTGTCACATCCCTTCCATTCCGTTAGTCACACACTATCCCACTGTTCTAACTTACGCAGGACAACTTACCACCCTCCCACCCTCGGCAAGGCAGGTGTCGCGGAAGCTTCAGCACACAACAACCTTGCAACAGTCGGAATTTGAGACATCGTTTTTCGTCTAGAATTCGACTTATTTCATAAAAGAGTTTAGAAACACTGACCTACAGCTCCGAAACAGGCCTCATGTATTCTGAAAATATTTCTCGACAGTGACCGAGCTCTTGCCTTGCAGTACTGGCAGTTTCTCGTAAGAAAATGCCATTCAGTTCTCCCAGTTAACGCAGATTGTATTACATTTTATTCTTCTTCAGTAAGATCTGTAATATGGTGACAGGGCGAGCGGATACTCAGTATAATGCGGCTTTATGCGGCCAGATGCCAAGAAATGATGGCACACGCCATGCTTGAAACACTTAAAACTTAAGAGACTACAAAGATGAAGCACGTACGTCCAGAAGGTATGCTGCATTACTGTGTCCATCGACATTACGTAAGCTGTAACCGATTGCTCTTTAATTTAACAAATTCATCTCGTCACATAAATTTATCCATACCTGAAAGGCATGAAAATGTCTCGTTAGGACATGTAATTTTTATACGAAATACAGTATACATGTTGCCTCCAGCGTCGACTTTTGCGCCACCGTCTACATTCTTTTGGTTTGGAATATATTCAACTCTTTAAAACAGAAGCGTAAACTGTTTTAGTTAAAGACCCAGTCCGTACCACGCAGTAAACACTTTCTTTCTCGGTTATAAAAACCAATCAGTTTATGTTATATAGGGTAAACGTCGCTCTTTGTTCTGAGATAAATACAAAACTCATAAATGCAGTGCGGGCAGAATGTACAATTTTTGAATGTTAAACCTGTTGGTACATCAAGTAGGCAGTAGGCTTCAAAAGGTTAACAAATTACAGGGAAAAACAATTCATGAACTTCTATCAGACTGTGTAACTGCCCGAAAAGAAAATACGTCACATCTATCCTACAAATTTTAGTGTAGGCTTCTCCTTTCAAATTTAACCCTTTAAAGACGAATCGTATCTGTTTTATATAAGGACTCAGTGCGTACCGCGCTGTAAACACTCTCCACTTCGGTTATAAAAACCGATCTCTTAATGTTTTATAGGCAAGAGTTGCTGTTTGTTCTGAGATCCGTACAAAACACATAAACGCAATGTGGGCACCACGTAGAATTTTTTAATGTTAAACCTGGTGGTACGTAAAGTTACCGCTAGGCTTTAAAAGGTTAATTTTAATCAACCAAACACTACTTGAGTCACACATGCCGATAGTCAAACACACGATCACTCAACGTTCTACAGTTTCTACACCACACAGGCCTATATATGGAAGTCTGTGGTTCATGTCTTGCACACAGACACCCGGTGGATTTGAAACACCTGTTGTCTCACAGTGCACAGAGAACGTCCAAAAAGCGGCAGGTATAGTCGCCACTTGGACAAAACACTGCAGATTTTTGACAACTAAGATCAGAGTACGCCTGCTCACCTTTCTCAAGCACATTTCGACGTGACTGTTGAGTTCCTCGACGCTTCCCTGGACACGTTCGTTGCAAACAGGACACGTGGCTTCATCCACTTTCCTTTTCCTGTTCTTAATTCGTAGCCTTCCTTGCCGGTTCGCTTTGATCCTTTGGTAAGTCTGAAAGATACAAAACAAAACTCACATTTGTTTACTGTAACAAGTAGCCTGCAGGCCTAGCTGCAAGGTAGCGCTACTGTACAGGCAATCCAGGCATGACGTGGCTGGATGGATCACGGCTGAAGACTTCGGATACATTAAAGGAATGTTAACTCCTTAAAATGCGGAGCTGATTTGAGTAATACAAGTATGTAAACGTTTCGGTCGTATGTCACAGAAAACACCAAGTGCGAACCCAGCATTTCTTCCTGCGCGCCCCCCCCCCCCCCCCTGACCCTGAGGCTATATACAATTTTTGTTTGATTTTAAAAATTATGTTATAGAAATCATGTTGTAAGTACAACGTAACACTGTCTGCAACTGCATTTATATACACACGAATATAACTACATGTTCCGTGACTCAATCACAGTGTCTCGTCTTCTTGTTTTTTTTCTAATTCTATTAATTTATTTTTCAAAATTCTAATGTACCGGTCATCAGCCTACTTCAGTGGTTGATTTCGACTGACGAGGAAACCACGTAAAACTTTTGATATCACAATAGCTACAAAATTTGTGTTTTTTTAAATTTCGGTTTTGGGGGTTGGGGGCTGTAGCCCGGCATCCCCTTTTTGGGTGCGCCCCTGGAAAACACATCACATATCGATTATGAATTTTTTAGCTAATGACGTAAGTGTTGTTTATTCTGAGGGCAAAGAGAAACAAACAAACAAACAAACAAACAAACAAACAAACAAACAAACACACAATCCAGTGTCGAAATGCTGAGCCATTAATGTTAAACCACGTGGCACAAAGGTAAAGTTCATTAAGGTTGAATTCTGAATCTTCAAGAAATGGATTGACGAAACGTCATTACTCAGAACCGAGCACCGTGGCTGACAGCAGCACCCTGCACGGCGGTGCGGATGATGATTCAAGTCTTCCGGGATGCCATATCACGTCGACCATTGTACGGTCCCTAAGGGGGGCGCACTTGATTGACACCCCTGAAGATGTTCAGCACAACGCCGCTTCGAAACTTTGGTAAATACAGTCGAACCCGTTTATAACGATATCGGTTTATGCGACACCTCGCCTATAACGTCAGATATTCTGTGGTACCGGTTAATTCCTCGCTGTTAACCGTAACATCATACTTCTGGGTGTAACAACACTCGTTTATAACGACACAAAATATTCAGTCCCTTTCAAGACGTTATAAGCGAGTTCGACTGTATATACCAGTCGATATGGCTAAAGACCGCAGAAGACTTTAATCTTCCACAGCACAACTGTTTTGTATTCGGGAAGTCCTGCCTTCAAATCTCCGTCGGAACACCGGCTATCCTAATTTTGTACACGTATTTCACAGCCCCTCCAGGCAAATTCTGCGACATAACTTCGAATTAGCCACCGCATCGTATCTAGTTCACCAGTTATCCCCTTCTTCTTCTCTGGCATAAGGTCCTTACAGTTTAACCCTTTAAAGAGGAAAGGCATTCTGCCTAATATGAACTCAGTGCGTACCGCGCAGTAAACACACTCCACCACAATTTAAAAAACCAATGATTTGATGACGTGCAAGGTAAAACTTGCAGATTGTTCCCAGATAAATACAAAACACATAAACGCAACGTGAGCACCATGGAGAATTGATTAAAGTTAAGCCTGGTGGTACGTAAAGTTACCGCTAGGCTTTAAAATGTTAACCAGTTCCTCCTTCAGAATGACAGCCCATACGGATCTGTCTTCTGCTTTCTTCCTCCATCTCTTGGCACCCATCGATTTCAGACCATTCTCAATACAGTCTAACCACCTTAATTCTTGGTCTTCCTGCTTTTCTTCTTCCATCTGTTTTCCCCATAAATACTTCCTTTACAGTCCTGTCATTCATCAGACATTCTTACCACATGACCAGCCCATTATAGTGTTCTTACTTTTACTGTTGTTACAATATTTGGTTTTCTGTACATACCATTCAGTTCATCTTTATTTCGGATTCTCCAGCCATTTTGATCCTTCAATTGGCAACATAATCATCCCACAATTTCAAGCAAATACATTTTGAACTACTGACAGTGTCGTTAAATAAACAATATGACATTCAGTACTCACTTCCCACCGGCCTTCCGGAGTTCCATCGCCAGCAGAACCGATACCATCCCGACGAGGACCCGAAGAGGCGTTGGAGCCCGGTAGCAGTGGGGGCCGCGAGTTCTCCAGGGACAACCTCCGCACCCGACTGCTAGTACTCAGCTTATAGAGCCTCTCCAGCTCCTGGACAAAATGCGTCTCCAGCTCTCCAGGCCTCACCGTTACTCCACATACTGGACAACAGGACGGATCGGAGTGGAATTTTTTCTTGCCTGGAAGCAGAAAATGCCGACGTCAACAGCTGGATCACGCGCCTCTGAAGCCTGCTTCACTGCGCTCTGTCAGCTATAATTTAGGCACTAAAATGGCTCCTGACGATCACGAGCGTCGTAAAGCGAGACTCCATCCAGGATTAAAGAATGTCGAGAATTCCATTATATTTTTTTTTTCGCCACGTAAACCGCAAAGCGTACGCACAATGCGCGTTAAGCTGAATGAAACGTATTGGTGAGATCACAGGGTATTTATGTATAACACACATTTACTTCCAACTTGACACGCTGAACGAACGAACGAACGAACGAACAAACAAACAAACAAACAAACAAACAAACGCTTAAAAATTCAAGAAATTACTGCATTTTAAGCAACGCAAAGCCACCAATCGGTTGAAAAGAGCGCGCCACTTCCCCACCCTCAACTGACCCTTTAAAGACGAAGCGTATCTGTTTTATATAAGGACCCAGTGCGTACCGCGCTGTAAACACTCTCCACTTCGGTTATAAAAACCAATCTCTTAATGTTTTATAAGGCAAAAGTTGCTGTTTGTTCTGAGATCCGTACAAAACACATAAACGCAAGTGGGCACCATGTAGAATTTTTCAATATTAACCCTTTAAAGACGAAGCATATCTGCTTTATATAAGGACTCAGTGCGTACCGCGCTGTAAACACTCTCCACTTCGGTTATAAAAACCAGTCTCTTAATGTTTTATAAGGCAAAAGTTGCTGTTTGTTCTGAGATCCGTACAAAACACATAAACGCAATGTTGGCACCACGTAGAATTTTTTAATGTTAAACCTGGTGGTACGTAAAGTTACCGCTAGGCTTTAAAAGGTTAAACGAACCCAGTGAATACACTGCCACCTTTCTTTAATACGCATTTTAATGAACTAGAATCCATCTACACCTACGTCTTTCAGGTTGGCACACATAAATTTTCCAACCATAACTTCATATGTATTTCGCCTCTATGCCGTGCATGGTTGCTACAGGCCCGAACGGAGGGTCCGGGCATAAAAATCTGCACTGCATTTTGAAGAACAATTTTATTTATCGGAACTGTTAGGCTTGTTACATTCTTGGATTCGCAAATTTCATTTTCTGGCCTTCAGAAAACGTTTCCTGGTCCCACGGTTTTTCTTATGGGGCGAAAAACTGACTTGTACCTATACACGTAAAGCAACTTAAAAATGATTCAGAGTTGTCCTTCCGTAAGCACACAGCCTTTAGTTGGGGCTTGTTCATTCCGTGCATTGTTCTGATGAATTACGGGCAATTTATTAAACCCACCAACTGTCCCTGGTGTGCCTTTACTTGGTTCAATAAATTCACTATAATTCAGCAGAACAATGCACGGAATGAACAAGCCTAAAATAACTGGTGCTCAACAAGCAGAGATTATTAACAACTTCAGGAAGGCGAAAGAAAGAGTTTAAAAACAAAGCCGCGATTTGGTTCAATAAAATCTGTAGGTTACGTCCACTAACACTTACGTATATACAAATTTAGTGGTGTGCAAAAACACTAATCACCAACAAATGCACAAAGAGAGTTTTATCATCCATCGTAACACACTCCTACATGTTTCGACCCTGCTGGGTCATCTTCAGGGAGAATTTTCGTTACCGTTACACTTTGCAGTTGAGTGAGAATGTGCTGTTGACTGTGTACTGGAGGCGTGAACTCTCTGTGGTCCGGCCGGACCGCAGAGAGTTCACGCTTCCAAAAACAACGCAGTGCACAGTCAACAGCACATTCTCACTCAAATGTAAAGTGCAACCTTAGTGTAACGACAACAAAAAGTTCTCCCTGAAGATGACCCAGCAGGGTCGAAATATGTAGGAGTGTGTTATGATTGATGATAAAACTCCCTTTGTGCGTTTGTTGGTGATTAGTGTTTTTGTATGATATAGTGCACGGACATGGAACACATTAAATTAGTGGTGTGCGTTTAGTTGGTGCAGCAAATTCAATACAATCAAACAGTCTTTACGTTTGCACATTTCAACAACTATTTCGCTAACAGTTTGGGATACACAACATGTAACGGACGGACGGATACTTTCAATGTAAGAATATATGCATATAAATGTGTGTTGGTATATCTGTATATGTATGCTTGGGCCATACATACAAAGAAATTATTTGTTAATAAGTAAAATGAAATACAGGGTGTTTCTTTTCCTGCTTGACTGTTATGCGCTGGACCAACGCTCCGACACACGCTCTGCCAACGTTGCGTCATACGCGGCGTCTCAGGGAGGTTTAACAGTCGATGACGGGAGCCAAACAGTGAGAACAACGTTTATAAATTCTAACAAACAAAAAATCATTTGAGCGTCGGGCCGACGCTTATCTGTCAAGCAGAAAAAGAAACACCCCGTATATTTGCTTCGAGCTAAAATATAAAAAACAATAAAGTCAACATATAATTAAAGACGGACAGTGTATCGTATTTTGAAACAATATTTTCCACGAATTTGAAATCATATCGTTTTTAAACTGCATAAATGTTGCCGCACTGCGTAACTACTGGCACTTTGCATGCAGGTGTATGTCTTCAGACATACCGTTCATATCCTTGACAGAATTCACTAGAATGAACCTATAAACTGCTTCAGAGAGGTACAGTACTCGTCTGTGTACATTTCTAGGATTGTAAATTGAGTCCCTGAAGCATGGTTTATTTTAATTCCCAGTAATTTTAAAGATCCGAATGGCTAAATAAATCTCCAGTTGTGTAAGTAAACATCGCAGCTCTTCGCATTGTGTTGACAGTTAATCAACGTGGAATGACACTTGGGGTATAGACTACTTTTCTTTATGTTTTATGGGGAATTGCCTTTTGGTAAGAGATGTTGGAGTGCAGTGTAAGTCGCTTTGTTATTGCTACCACTCCAGTGTTTGTGTGGCACCGTGGCTCCTCCTCGACTGGACCACCAAATGGGACATTTCACACGCCTCGCCTAGAGGCTGATGGTTTCCAACTTAGCAATAAGGGAGTAGCTAACCGGGTCTGTGCGCACTGCCGAGAGACAAGAAATAAGAAGGGGATTCTCAAATGATTTCCGGAAATGTTCGCTTTGTCTCCACCAAATAAATAAACGTTTCAGTCCAGCTAACCTGTTTCCCAGCTGCTGTACGCCATTTCTCTTTCTCTCTCTCTCTTCCTCTCACGTTGTGCCTTGCGGGCTGTCATGTTTATTTGTCCTATAAGCTGCTTCAACATCACCAAGACTTAAAAAACTCGAATCCGAAGGAAACAAAAACCAAAGAACCAACAAGCAACCTAACATAACAAAAAGTAAGAACAAACCCAGCGTGAAATCTCCTGAAAACTTGAACAGTTCGCTTTATTCATTGCCAATTCAGTTTTGCGAGGTTCCATTCTGTCCACTTGCTTCAAGACAGGACATATACCTCCATATACAGGGACTGTCCAAATGCTAAAGAACGAAGAACCCAGGAACACATATATTACAATGAATCTGTCTTAAGATACAAAATGAAACGCATTTTGACTTTTCTTTTTCCTTCCAAACTGCTGCAGTCTAAATTCTGTCAAAGTTTGAACGGAGCTGGCTGAATTGATGGCAGCAGCCGACAACCACGCTCCGTCCAAACAAAAAAATAATTCATTGCATTCTTTATTTATCCCCGCTTAATGTTTGGATCAGTGAACCAATATTTCTAACGAATAACAATTACGGCAATGCAGACCGATACAGCAGTGCTGGCTTTGTGAGATGTGAACCATTTGCTCCCGTCTTGCCACTATCACGCAAAATACACAACAAGCAGTAACATAAATCATACGGCGCACGCGTAAAAGACAATGTCCCTTCCTTGCCCCCTGATGTTGTTGTTGCATTCCTTGTGCATATCACAACATACAGCAGAGGAATTCAAAAGACCAGACAACACTCAAATGACCCACTAAATCCATGCAGCACAGTCCTTTGTAAAAAGCTAAACAGTTCCTCAGCCAGTCAAGAAAGTTTCAGCGTTTTACAGAACCAGAATGTTCACAGCCGTGTTCACAACAGACCAACACACGTCCCTATCACCAGCCAAATAAATTCAGTCCATGTCCACGTCCTCCACAGCTTTAAAATACATTTGAATATTATCCTCCCATCTACAGGCTACATAGGTATTGTAAGTGGTCTTTTACTTCGAGGTTTCCGCACCAAAATCCTGTATGCATTTCATTTCTCCTCCATATGTGCAACATGCCCGCCCATTCCACTCTCCCTGG
Organism: Coptotermes formosanus; assembly: GCA_013340265.1. Taxonomy (NCBI): domain Eukaryota; kingdom Metazoa; phylum Arthropoda; class Insecta; order Blattodea; family Rhinotermitidae; genus Coptotermes; species Coptotermes formosanus. The sequence goes on from BLKM01000917.1 coordinate 504,321, forward strand.
CTTCAACATGCTAATCATATTTGCGACGAGTATAAACAATAAAGCTCATCACACGCCATTTTATCACAGCTCCTGTTCCCGCTTGTTTCTGGGGCCAAATACCCCCCTCTGCAACCTGTCCTCGAACACCCTCAGCCAATGTTCTTCCCTCAGTGTGAAAGACCAAGTGTCACACCCATACAAAACAAGAAAATTCCAGTTTTTGTATACAGTATTACCGATATCAGTGGCCGCGCAGTCTAAGGCGTGGGTCTGAGGCCGTTCGCTTGCTGGGGTTTCGGGTTCGAATCCCTCCGGGGGCATGGATATCTGTCCCTTGTGAGAGTTGTATGTTGTCACGTAGAGGTGTCTGCGACGGGCCGATCACTCGTCCAGAGAAGTCCTACCGAGTATGGTGTGTGTCTGAGTGTGTTGGTGAAGCTGCGGTAATGAGGGGGCCCTGGCCCATTAGAAGCTGTTGCGCCATTGGAAAATCTACAGCATTACCTTAATTTTAATATAAATTGGAAAACAAGAAGACCCTTGAACAGGGGCAGACCCTCCCTGAATTCAATCTGCTCCTAACTTCTTAGTGAGAACAATTCTGAATAAGATTTTATTAACTATCTTAACGCTGTGATTTTGACCCGCATTCTCTTAACAAGCCGATTCCAGTGGCCACGCGGTCTAAGGCGTAGGTCTGCGGCCGGGCGCTTGCTGGGATCGTGGGTTCGAATCCCACCGGGGGCATGGACTTCTTTTTCCTCTTGTGAGTGTTTGTGTGTTGTCAGGTAGAGGTCTCTGCCACAGGCCGATCCCTCGCCCAGAGGAGTCCTACCGACTGTGGTGTGTGAGTGTGATCAAGCGAAAATAAACAACCTCGACACCTACTGTGAGTAGGTAGAAGAGGTAAGAAATACGAAACAAATTTCTCTTAACAAGGACAAACACATAGGTCTGCCAACATTTACTTCTTTATGACAGTGCTCCGTTAAATCAACTGTGGCTGTTTTCCAATCGATAACGTTATGAGAGACGTCTGAAACGCCGCATTGTTTCAGTGACGGCAGCCAAACTGTTATGCACGGAACGTGTTGCAATGACTAGCACATTACCATGTCCCGTCTATTAGACTTCAGATGGTTGCAAATTTATTATGCTGAGGAAGGGAAGTAAGAGGCAAAAACACGTTAGACATTGAGTGTACTGTTATTGAAGACGGATACTGCAGGGACACATTCTTCTTATATGAGATCGACCGACGCATTTGTCGGACCCCTGTTGTTGGTTGCCCGATTTATTAGCATTCTGGAGAGTCTTGCAAAGGGAAACAGCGAGGCGTTTGGTTAGCAATGAGGGACTGAACACAGCAATGTGCAGCTCACACTGTTGTGTTTATGGGGCAGAAAAACGCCAACGGAATTTATTCAACAGAAATCAAATGGAGATCATTTCTGTAGCAAATTTTTGCAATTCATGAAGCGCCCTGAAAAAAAAATGGTAAAATGTTTAGAATACCGTCTTCTGGGATGTGACACCGTGTAGTCTTGTAGGCAGGCCTCCTGGCGATGGAGGCAGCGGGTTATTCTGCAACATCCGCACCTGTCTGTCTGTCTATTTGCTATCTATCTATCTATCTATTTATCCCTCTATCTATCTGACAGTAATACTAACCCTTTAACGAATCTCGGGTTTAAATCCCACATACTGCCTAGGATGGAGTTTTCTTTTTAATTTACACCTTTAAATGCATTCAGGTCAGTACAGGGCACCGGCACCGGCACCGGCACCGGCACCGACACTGAGGCGTTAATATTCTACGCTGTGACAAAATTTCTACACACATAAAACAAAATTTTGATCTGAACTGCCCGAACCACAAGCCTTTCTCGCTGCCAGTAGTGTAAGGCCAGGCTAACTGGTACAGCCTACACTTCCAAAGATCCTTCTTTTTCCTGTTACAGGTAGGTTAAAGCTCTGTCCTCCTCTACCTCTTCAGGCTACCTAAGGCCTACAGATACACAGCCCGAATGTCACAACACAGTCTTCAACTTTACCCAAAACCACTAACACATCCGCGATACACACCTGATTCCAATCCCAGACCCCAGTTGTACGTCCTGTCTACCGAATAACATTTACGAGCCGAATGACTGAGTGAACTGCTGCGTATGAAAGAAGGGAAGAACAAGAATTTACACACTGTATGAAGTTTCTGAACTCTACAATGTGACCATCTGCATGTAGAATCCGATATCCCCTGTCATTCCGCTACTCAGCACAACTGACACCGTGAAGAGGTACATTAACCAAGAAGATGGCTCTCAGCTGATGGTACAACCAAAGCCTCTGACAAGCTTTCAAAAGCTGGTTAAGTACTAAAACTGAAAATTTCTTCTCAAGACAGTTTGAAAACGGCAGTTAGAATCTATTTCTATCGAGGGAACCCTTGAACAGCCTGCTCAGCCATTAACTATAACCGATTAAATGAGGTAAATGATGGCAGTTTGCGAACAGCAGTCACAAACGGTGCAGATAATCTTGGGGGGGGGGGGGGGACAATGGGGTGCTGGGTCCCTTCCACAGAATGAAGATTCTCAGACACATGTACTGAAAGTTGTAGAAAACAGAATTGCCAAAGCCATAACAGTCAATTAACCCTTTCAAGACGAAGCGTATCTGTTTTATATAAGGACTCAGTGCGTACCGCGCTGTAAACACTCTCCACTTGGGTTGTAAAAACCAATCTCTTAATGTTTTATAAGGCAAAAGTTGCTGTTTGTTCTGAGATCCGTACAAAACACATAAACGCAATGTGGGCACCACGTAGAATTTTTTAATGTTAAACCTTGTGGTACGTAAAGTTACCGCTAGGCTTTAAAAGGTTAATATGCTACAGTGTTTCGTTTCGCAGTCCTTCCCTCTTCTACCTACCTGTTCACAGCAGGTGTAGAGGGTTTTTATTTTCACTTGATCACACTCAGACACACACCACAGTCGGTAGGACTCCTCTGGACCAGGGATCAGCCCGTCGCAGAGACCTCTACCTGACAACACAAACACTGTACAAGACAAACATCCATGCCCCCGGTGGGATTCGAACCCATGATCCCAGCAAGCGCTCGGCCGCAGACCTACGCCTTAGACCGCGCAGCCACTGGGATCGGCGCTACACTGTTCTACCTGCATTAAAGTCACCCAAATATCTGATAACCGGAAATTACCGAAACGTCGACGGCAAGAAGTATTGGCTGAGGATGAGACAAGTGTTGTCAAGCGGTAACAGACCTATATATATGACTTCAGACCTCAATATGTGTTTAAAACGCCACAAAACGGTGCTGGACGATACAGCAAACACAGACGTCTATAGAAAGTGCTCTGCTGTCTCAGCACGCGAGTCGACATACTGTTTCCGAAGTCAATTTATTTTGAGTGGGGGGGGGCCAGACCGTAACACCTTACATTTCTTCCTTGTATCCATCCTTCGGACTGTCGTGTATTTATATGATTACATGGGATATACAATACGCAAAGAGCAGTAGCATTTGAACGGCAAACACAACGATGAGTGTAATTTCCATGCCAAATTAATTTTATCTGCAGTTACACAGGCGAGTGCACAACACCACCACCCCCCATGACGTCACACCGGTTCATATCACCATTCTTTTTTGTCCCTCTTCTTTCTACACTTTTAAAGAAATTTTGTTCATTCTATAATCCCTAACTAGAGGATTCGGGTGAAACAAAACCTGCTGTCACCCCATTCTTTAGAATTGAATCATCATCATCATCATCAATGGCGCAGCAGCCCTCCAAGAGCCAAGGCCTTCCACAGTTGCTTATCCCGGGTTTCCTGGTTCAAGGTAACAGTCTTCCAATTCCTTATTCCGATGGCTTTGCTATCATCGTCCACTCCGTCCTCCCATCTAATTTTTGGTCTTCCTTTTCCCCTTGCGCCTCCTGGATTACTAAAGAGGATTCTCTTCGCAGGCCTATCTTCTTCCATCCTAATAACATGTCCTGTCCATCTCAGCCGTCGCAAATTTACGAACGTGACTATATCCTCGTCCTTATAAAGGTCATACAATTCCTTACTGTTTCGAATGCACTCCTCATGTCCTTCTTCGGTGACACCATGAATTGTTCTCAAAATTCTCCTTTCAAATACCCTAAGGCTTTCAATGTCCCCTATCTTTAACCCTCTAAAGACGAAACGTGTCTGTTTTATATAAGGACTCACTGCGTACCGCGCTGTAAACACTCTCCACTTCGGTTATAAAAACCAGTCTCTTAATGTTTTATAAGGCAAAAGTTGCTGTTTGTTCTGAGATCCGTACAAAACACATAAACGCAATGTGGGCACCACGTAGAATTTTTTAATGTTAAACCTGGTGGTACGTAAAGTTACCGCTAGGCTTTAAAAGGTTAATGGCCACGTTTCCGACCCACATACCAACACTGGCGTGATAAACGTCTTATATGTTTTTATTTTATTGTGGCGTGATAAGAAGCTAGATTTTACCTGTCTAACCAATCCATAATACGGTAACATTTATTGGCAACCACAATACGTTGCTTTATTCCTTGACTCACCTTATTATCATGACTTTTAGCGAGCCCAGGTAGCAGAGTTTTCCACATATTTTGGAAATGAATAAAGCAGTTAACCTTTTAAAGCCTAGCGGTAACTTTACATACCACCAGCTTTAACATTAAAAAATTCTACGTGGTGCCCACATTGCGTTTATGTGTTTTGTACGGATCTCAGAACAAACAGCAACTTTTGCCTTATAAAACATTAAGAGACTGGTTTTTATAACCGAAGTGGAGAGTGTTTACAGCGCGGTACGCACTGAGTCCTTATATAAAACAGATACGCTTCGTCTTTAAAGGGCTAATATCCAAGTGTCTGGTAAGGCACATAAATGACGCGCATATTAATTCTCTCAACTGAGAACAATTTTTTTCTCACATGGCTCGACAGCCCGAAGTGTGCCTAGGCTTTCTGACTGTTGAAGTTTCGAGATCACACTCAGACACACCACATTCGGTAGGATTCCTCTGGACAAGTGATCGGCACGACGCCTAGACCTCTACCTGACAATACATAATATTCATAAGAGACAGACATCCGTGCCTCCGGCGGAATTCAGACCCGCAATCCTAGCAAGCCAGTGGCCGCTGACGCACGCATTAGACAGGGCGGCCACTGGGATCGGCACCGAGAACAAATTTGGCGACCATAAATTATGCCTCGTAAAATGCGTCGAAGCCAGTCGGAACAGAATGACTGTGCGAACTGCCCTCCTTTCCAGCTTCTGCGCTTCTAAAGACGTTATCTGCGGACTGAAATTTATTTGGCTTACAGAAAGTACGCTAAACCCGAGACTCAACAACGCCGTTACCAAAGCCTACTTTTTGACACGATCGCTAGCCAGTATCTTCCACAGCGTCGTTAAATAAAAACTACATATATAAATGTAAACAGCTCTTATATTTGTCATTTAAACTGATAAATGGTTCGGGAAATGCGATGGAAATTATTAACTACAGTCGAACTCGGTTATAACGTCAAGAAGGAGACTGAATATTTTGTGTCGTTATAAACGAGTGTTGTTTTAACCAAGGAGTATAATATTATGGTTAACAGTGAGGAATTAATTGGTACCACAGAATATCTGACGCTATATACGAGGTGTCGTATAAACTGATGTCGTTATAACCGGGTTCCACTGTATATGAAAATGTTCTATAAATTAACGGTTAATATTTTCGATCTGCATGGTATAAAACGACAGTGCGATTTGCGGTGTGTTCCTATCAACCACACAGGTACGTATAAACCAGTTTCAGACATAAGTAATGTCTATTTCACAAGTTTAGTCTGCAGCCCTTCTTAAGGCTTCATCACGCGGACCGTGTATATTTCTTTAGCTTAAATCCCGCCGGTTTACTTTTGAAGCTGATTTATGTTGGTGTGATTAAATTGTACAGCTGCACCTCTGCCTTGTCATGCCGCTGAACAGCACGCATGATACTGGCCGCCGTCTGATACATCATTTCGTACTGCGTGCCTTGCACTCCCGGAGACATTTCGTACTGCGTGCCTTGCACTCCCGGAGAAATTTCGTACTACGTGCCTTGCACTCCCGGAGACATTTCGTACTACGTGCCTTGCACTCCCGGAGACATTTCGTACTACGTACCTTGCACTCCCGGAGACAACCGTACAGATTTTGCTACACTGAATACAACGAAAATTAGACGTGAAACGGAGTGCAGATATAGATCCACGCAATCTTAATCTCCCTGCCAGATGGGATGCCGGGATTCAGGCTTCCATAGTTTTTCCCTCGCACGGAAAAGTCCCCGCGATCCCCACTGGGTGAGAAACTGATCAGGTTTAAGAGTCTGTATGGAAGCTGTGTCCTAAGTGAGTATCGGATCCGTCCGTCCTTCCCCTATCCTAGTTATTACACTCACTGAGCTACCACGGCTCCTGAGCCTTTGTGAAAGACGTGAAATTATTTGCAAATAATAATAATGGTAATAATAATAATAATAATAATAACACTAATTCAGTGGGTATTTATTAACGTCCAGGCTTAACAGCACAAGTGTCGTTTATAAAGCCAGCACAAAGATATAAATACAGAAAAACAAAACACTAAACAGACAAAACAAAAACAATATTGCTGGGGAAAAAAGCAACATTAAAGTACTGGGGCAAAAAACCCTTGTACCCTGAAAAAACAGATAAATTTGTTTAGAAATGTCACAGATAAGCGCAGAATATTTTTTAAAGAAGTAACGGGTTTCCTGAAGATATCGAAGTCTGTGCACACGCGGTTAGCGGCCGTAACACACCGAGCAGACGGACAGTTTTTACAGGTGGCAGTAAACAGGGGGGAGTTTCTGAAATTACGAGGAACAACCCGAATACCGGTAGCATCCAAAAGAGTCGGGCAACATTTTAAACCTGAATAAACATAAATAAAAATTAATGCATCAGTGCGAAGTCTTCTGTCGTGCAGGGTATGATGATGATGATGATGATGATAGGTCTGTAGGAATGGAAATGTTTGCGATAGGGAAGCAGGCTGTTGAAGAGGTTTGCTCGAATTCACTGTTAATTGAACCAGTCTGCAAGTGAACAAACGCGATATTTATGTGAATTTGGTGCCACCAATATACTAACATGCAGGACCACACTCTGCAATTTAACCTTTTAAAGTCTAGCGGTAACTTTACGTACCACCAGGTTTAACATTAAAAAATTCTACGTGGTGCCCACATTGCGTTTATGTGTTTTGTACGGATCTCAGAACAAACAGCAACTTTTGCCTTATAAAACATTAAGAGACTGGTTTTTATAACCGAAGTGGAGAGTGTTTACAGCGCGGTACGCACTGAGTCCTTACATAAAACAGACACGCTTCGTCTTTAAAGGGCTAAAGAACAAGTGCCAAGCCTGTCTTCATTTAACTAAGTACCTGCACTAACCAACCTGCCGCTGTGTACCGACTGTACTTGCAGACGGTACCTGAAGGGCGTTGTTTCGCTTCCGAACTGTGAGTAATGTCCGAAGATCCGAATGCCAACTCAGGACAAGACTATATAAAACGTTCCGACAAATGCAGCGGTCACTTGCTTGTACACGGCTGTTAGATGTCAGCTACACCCTTCTATGCGATTGGTGTAACTCAATGTTCCCAAGGATCCTTGGCACGTCCACAAGACATCTCGACGCTGGCTTTGATGCAGCGTCTCGGTAAGATAGAAGCACACCTGTCCTTCGTTCCGAAGAGGATAAACAGTGGAACTCGGTTATAATGTCATGAAAGGGGCTGAATATTTTGTGTCGTTATAAACGAGCGTTGTTATAACTGAGTCGTGCAATGTTATGGTTAACTGTGACGAATTAATTGGCACCACAGAATACCAGACGTCATATGCGAGGTGTCCCATAAACCGATGTCGTTATAACCGGGTTCGACTCTATTTCCCTTATTTTGAGGATCAGCTATGCAGTTAAAATCACATATATTGTCACCTGTTCATACACAATAATCAGGTATAGCAGCCCTACAACAAACTTTAAAAAATTCCCGACATGTTTCGGTGTAACACCACACCATCCTCAGGTATGCAGTAGTATTTGCGTCCAAGACCGTGCTCGTAAAATCGCAGTCCGCCCAACCGCTCTCCAGTATGTCTGCAGAACTACAGTAACAACTGCAGAACTACAGTAACAACTCCAGAGCAACAACTGCAGGACTACAGTAACAACTGCAGAACTACAGTAACAACTCCAGAGTAACAATAACTGCAGGACTACAGTAACAACTGCAGAACTACAGTAACAACTCCAGAGCAACAATAACAACTGCAGGACTACAGTAACAAGTGCAGAACTACAGTAACAACTCCAGAGCAACAATAACAACTGCAGGACTACAGTAACAACTGCAGAACTACAGTAACAACTCCAGAGCAACAATAACAACTGCAGAACTACAGTAACAACTCCAGAGCAACAATAACAAATGCAGGACTACAGTAACAACTGCAGGACTACAGTAACAACTGCAGGACTACAGTAACAACTGCAGGACTACAGTAACAACTGCAAAACGGCAATGACAACTGCAGAACCACAATAACAACTGCAAAACTACAATCACAACTGCAGAACAACAATAACAAATGTAGGACTACAGTAACAACTGCAGAACTACTGTAACAACTGTAGAACTACAATAACTGCAGAACTACAACAAGAACTGTAGAACTACAATAAGAACTGCAGAACTACAATAAGAACTGCAGAACTACAACAACTGCAGAACGGATGGCTGGATTTGCAAGACCTTTATATTGCAGAGCTTCACGAGCAACTGGTGAGAAATTTAGACTTTCTACACAAATATTTATTGCAACTAACTGCACCTATAATTATCAATAACTACGTGTTATTTTGTGATATTACTGCTACATGTTTCGTCCCATGAAGTCCATCTTCAAGGAGAATTTATTTACAAAGGAACAAATTTATAATAAAATTGTTGTCAAAAATGTGCATAAAGTTACTTTACAGCGCCACGTGACAGAACACTGCTAAAGCGCGTAAAACATAAAAGTATTACAGATGTTTTACATTTCTTTACAAGCTCGTACTAACGTTACAGACAGACATGTCTACGTCAGTGCTGACCTCTTCCTTCAAAAAGGACTTGTATCCGTGTGTTACGTGCTGTTTACTCTACAGTGGGCCACCAAGTACTAAGTACGGAACTTGCGCCGTCACCGGCGCCTGGATTTGCGGTGCTTCCCAGATTTTTGGAAAATATATGAACCACAGCCTCATATTACCACAGGCTACACGTGATTCTGGGCACGTCTACACACACACACACATACCGTATAATCGGCTATTGCTGCCAAGCTCGACTGTAACGCCATTGTTAGAATGAGGGGACGCTGGAAATAAGACATGTACACAAACTATATCGCTAGATTGTAGCACCCTTATTAGGATTCGACACAGTAAAATGATATATGATATTTACTTAACCATCTTAGTGGTAAGTGAGAGGTACGGAGGCAGCGTGAGAAGAGTAACGACAAGACGGACAAGTAAAGGAGGTGGGAAAGGAGACATAGGTAGGAAAGGGATAAAGGTAAGGAAAAGTGGGGGCGACGAAACTGTCTTAGCATACACAGGGTAGAAACAGAGGAGACAGGTGTGATAACAGGTACGGCAAATACAAGGAATGCGAAAGGAGGGAAGGAGAAGAAGGTAAGAGAAGGATAAGAGGGAGAAAGGGGTGAGGGATGAAGCTACAAAACAGTTCTGCCCAAGACGCAGGCTAGCCGGCGCATGCGCGAGGTGTGTGATGCCATATCCCGATATTCAGATTCTTAATATAAGCATACTGTTGCGGCAGCATATTTGTGTTAACGTTTACAATTTGCGATGTAATTAAACTGCATTCAATGTGCAAGCAACAACAAACGATGGGCCATCCGGTTGAATTTTAAACGGGCATTATAATATAATGCCGACCCCAGTGGCCGCGCGGTCTAAGGCGTGGGTCTGCAGCCGTTCGCTTGCTCGGATTGCGGGTTCGAATCCCACCGGGGGCATGGATGTTTGTCTCTTGTGAGTGTTTGTGTTGTGAGGTAGAGGTCTCTGTGTTGGGCTGTTCCCTCACCCAGAGGAGCCCTACCGAGTGTGTTGTGTCCGAGTGTGATCGTGAAGCGTCGATAATGAGAAGACCCTGGCCCACTAGGGGCTGTTGCGCCAATGGAAAAAAATTACAACATAATAATAATAATAATAATAATAATAATAATAATTTTAAAATATTTACGATTCCAATCGAGTCTGTACGGTCCGTAATCAACCATTAACCTTTTAAAGCCTAGCGTTAACTTTACATACCACCAGGTTTAACATTAAAAAATTCTACGTGGTGCCCACATTGCGTTTATGTGTTTTGTGTGGATTTCAGAACAAACAGCAACTTTTGCCTTACAAAACATTAAAAGATTGGTTTTTATAACCGAAGTGGAGAGTGTTTACAGCGCGGTACGCACTGAGTCCTTATATAAAACAGATACGCTTCGTCTTTGAAGGGTTAATATTGAAAAATTCTACGTGGTGCCCACATTGCGTTTATGTGTCTTGTACGGATCTCAGAACAAACAGAAACTTTTGCCTTATAAAACATTAAGAGACCGGTTTTTATAACCGAAGTGGAGAGTGTTTACAGCGCGGTACGCACTGAGTCCTTATATAAAACAGATACGCTTCTTCTTTAAAGGGTTAAGAAGGAGAAGAGAGATACAATAAAGTCTTGCAGCGCGGACTGTTTGTGGTGTAAGTACGTAGGGGACCCACCGACGGTGACACCCAAAAACAAACCGGGCACGGAGCGGTGAGTCGTCGCCTGTCGTACTGACAAATGGCATCCACACGACACACAACACGGTCCGCACTGCAAACCGAACCAGCGAACAAAGTTGCTATAAATCTCCGCTCGTATCTTTTCCTCTTCGTCCTAAAGCCAGCTCTTCAAAATCACCTCCAAAATCTCTACGAACAAATTTAAAACAAAGCTTACCAACTGTGGGCGCAGTAATGGGCTCCATCACAACGATAATTTGATAGTTTTCCAATTTTCCGGCGATAGTGTCGATGTGACAGGTCTCCCATATTGTGACGAAAATTATGAAAATCCGCTTTGCCTCAAATTCTGCATGCTTCTGTTTCTCCCTTGTTATCAAAAGGGCAATTCCGACTAATAGAATGACTAGCAGTAAAGCTCCTGACAAGAATGGAAGAAAGGGAAGAAGCGAGGTGCGAAAAGAGAAGCCTGGATGAGCCCATCAGAATGGGATTACATGCGGATCTTCCGAGAAACTAGCTTCTATCTACACATCACTTACTATTCATGAAAGGAATTGAAAAATTAACCGACAGCTGATCCCCTTTCCTTGCCGCAACCCCTTCGACCTACCAGCGCAACACCCTTTTCTTCAACCCCCAGAGTGAACCCTAGCATGCAATCCCGTTCAGTGAGCCATAAACGTGGATTTGCGGGTACCCGGAGCAAAGTGACGTCTTTAACGTGTTGATTCACATAAAGAGACGTGTATTCAGCATTCAGCGTGTCAAACGTGGCACCTTTCGTAAACAAGAAATGGGAGTGACATGTTTTACAGATATTAGAAAGTTCGAAAGAACACTTGAATAATTCGTAGGTGCACGCATCCGTGGTTCTGAACACAGAAATGTAAGTTTGTGCTGAATTCATTTTGTTCCTTAGGCTTGGGAAATCTAAAAACAGGTGGACTGACAGGCACATTGTCACGGATTCCTGATTTTCAACATTCTGTCACTGTTACCAACATACCAAATGCTGAATAATTTTAACGAACGTCACCCCGTTATGTTGTTAACAGCACAAAAATTAAACCAATATCCGTCAAAACACAACTAAATTCTATTTACTACAAAGAACGACATGTTTCGACGTATCTGAGGTCATCCTCAGGTTCATAACTGGCCTTTGAAACACATAACACGTAAAACAACATGTTTTCAAGGGTCAAGAGGTATTCTTGGTCTTCTTAACCTCTGAAAGATAGGAGTGACGGGTTGTCCCGAAACGTCGGTATAGAACTACAACTCAACGCTGTTTAATATACCATCAGACCACAGATTTCAACATTACATTTGCGCCAGTTTTTGTCATAATCTAGTCGCGGGTGCAGAAAACTGGCGCACTGAACATGAAACCCGCTACAGACAACAGGAGAACAGCGACGCACTGCCCGTGTGTGCTCTGTGAAACCAGCCATGCGAAGATGCAGCAGTTTATGGCATGCCAGTGCACAGAAAATCCATTTTATTATCTGATTCCCATTGTGTTGCACCACGGCACAGCAATAAAGATATAAAGTATGCGAGTGAGAAAAGTGTTTGCCTGCTACATACTACATTTCGCATTCTCTAAAGACCTCGACCATACATTAACTTGGCCAAAGGAGTGCTTTGACAGTCTGCAACAGCATAATTTCAGACATCTGTATTCACTGCTTTTGATTCCAAGAAACCTGCCAAAAATATCTTAGGATTAATTTTGATATTCCGAACTAGTACAGAGACCGTTGTAATGTCAACGGGGAACAACTGCTGTCAGCACCGTACTTGGTCACACTGTAGCCACATGTTTCGCACCCCTGAGGGCACTCTGCAATTAGTGTGAATCTACACGAGTTGAACTTAACACGTTACGTAAAGACAGGCACTGACACAATAACATGACGTGTACTAAACACTGCCGATCCCAGTGGCCACGTAGTCTAAGGCGCGGGTCTACGGCTGTTCGCTTGCTGGGATTGCGGGTTCGAATCCCACCGACGGCATGGATGTTTGTCTCTTGTTTAATGTTGTGAGTTGTCATACAGAAGTCTCTGCGTCGAGCTGATCACTCGTCCAGAGGAGTCACACCGAGTGAGACGGAAAATACGGTATTTATCTTCGACCATGCAGATTTTATAATTTCGACCGGAAAGGTTGGACAACCTGTCCTTAAGGGATCAACGAGGAAGGCACTGATGACGTGTATGCAACACATCAAGAGGTAACGAATGCCGGATCACAGACAGACACTGCCTACATTACACGGACAGGGTGTGGTGTGAATCCTCTATGTCGCTCCTAGACACACAGACGTAATGACGCCTGTCAGACGGGGGCCGGTACCGCCGTCATGCGGTATTCTGTCCCGCCAAACCCTCGGCCGACTGCCGCCAGGATCCCTAACACCTCGCGGACACTGTGCGATCTAGCCTGCCCCTCGCTTCGGTAATTTAGCACAAAGGGCGAAAAAGACAGGATACAGAGATGTGGCTGGGGGACCGGAACACGCCAAGACTCGCGTGGAATGCCGATATGAACGTTCGCTCCTCTCTTGCGTGAAAATCCAGCCCTCGTAGGTTACGTACGGATTGGGAAAGGACACAGAGAAAAGGCAAGGCAATGCAAGAGATTAAACGCGTCAAAATTTCAGGGCATAAAACGTTAGGGAAAAGTAGAGAGTGTTTAACAAAGCAGAAGGTAAAGACTGCCTAAGTTCAATTTCCTACTAGCATCAGCCTGTCAAAAAACGGCGTGCAGAGCTAAATGCAGGCATGCAGCACACTGAAAATTGACGTTTCTCACAGTCCAGTTATGTTAAAAAACAAGTAAAACTAAATTATTTTTAATTAATAATTAATACATCAATCAACTTATGCACTTAACCTTTTAAAGCCTAGCGGTAACTTTACATACCACCAGGTTTAACATTAAAAAATTCTACGTGGTGCCCACATTGCGTTTATGTGTTTTGTACGGATCTCAGAACAAACAGCAACTTTTGCCTTATAAAACATTAAGAGATTGGTTTTTATAACCGAAGTGGAGAGTTTACAGCGCGGTACGCACTGAGTCCTTATATAAAACAGATACGCTCCGTCTTTAAAGGGTTAATAAAATACATTCAGAAACAAGTATAAAACTCCTACACGTTTCGGCAGCGCGGTGCCATCATCAGGGAATTACTCAGAACAAAGGAGTACAAAGCCAACAGCTAATCTAGGTATTGTGCCAATAGCTAGCAGTTCCTTCTGGGACACCCTTTATGTGTCCTAGCAGGTGAACTAACTCCACGGAGCAGAGTCCTTCTACTGAAGCTTGTCAAGAAATTCCCAATATTTCACGAAACTCGAAGGTTCATTACCGTATTCACAACAGCCCACGACCTTTCCCTAACCTGAGCCAGATCAACCGAGTCGACGCCTCCCCGGCATCAAGTGTCTTGAAGATTCATTTTAATATTATCCTCCCAGGACAGTATACGAACAACAACTAACGCAATAACAACGCAATCAAATAAAATAACATCCTCAGAATCTCAGATGGCCTTCGAGGTTATGTTCGTGATATTACTGTCTTGTTTCGGTTAAGAATTTTGTTTTATGTGACGAAGATTGGTGGCGTCGTAAATAAAAGTCGCCACTCAATGACCGTCTGACGTCATACCCTTTGCGGTCGTGAGCTGCCTTCGCGTTATGGACTCGCATCGAGCTTGTAAGCTCACCGGGCAGTCCGCAGTTTAATGACAGCACGTTGGCTGCTCCTTTGGGCGATCCTTGAGGATCAGAATTAACACGTCACACACCGTATCCATCACCGGCGAAGTAACACAGCAAAACGACGGAAAAAAAAATACACCACAATTAAGAGCCATTTCTTAAGTTGCAAGAAAAAAACCGTAAAATATAGTCACCACAAAAACCTGTTAGGCACAAGCCACTACAACGAAACGTCTTCTGATTTCGGACGCTTTCCTTTCTTCTTCTCATCAACACGTTGAAGACTGCAATTCAACTAAGCAACGCACACAAAAAACACAGCTGGTACCTTGCAGAAAACACAATGTGTATCAGTTACAAACACCAGCCGGGAAAATGTGAGAATAATACGAAATACATAATTAACCGCTTTGAAAAAAATGCGTACTGCATGACATGCCCATCCGGATCTCCTTGATTTGATAATCCTAATAATATGTGGACTAGAGCACTGCGCTACAAGACGGAAGGTCGCGGGTTCGATTCCCGATGGTGTCATTGGAATTTTTCATTGACATAATCCTTCCGGCTGCACTGTGGCCCTGGGGTCGACTCAGCCTCTAACAGAAATGAGTACCAGGAATATTTCCTGAGGGGTAAAGACGGCCGGTGCGTAGGGCTGACAGCCTTGCCACCTACATGTGCCGATTGTCTAGAAATCTGGGAGCCTCAACCTCCTGGAACCCTCAGGGCCTGTCCAGGCCTGTAATGGGTTAGCTTTACCTTTTTTTAATAATATGTGGACGACTACCAATTCTGAAGCTCGTCGTTTTTAGTTTTTCTCCCCCGTGCTACTAATTTTCCCTCTGAAGGTCCCCAGCACCCTCATCCAAAGACCAAATTTTGGCCTTGTATGAGGTTCATACTTCGTTTCTATTTTGTTTTGGTCCACTGATTTACAGGTACAATTATTTAAGGGGTTTATTTTTGACTGACTCTTCACCAGTGTGCCTGCCTTAGCCTGAGAAATCCAGCTGCACGGCAACCCAAGCACGTAACATTACTGGCACTTCATATCCAGCTGCACAGCAACCCAAGCACCTAACATTACTGGCACTTCATATCCAGCTGCACAGCAATCCAAGCACTAACATTACTGGCACTTCATATCCAGCTGCACAGCAACCCAAGCACCTAACATTACTGGCACTTCATATCCAGCTGCACAGCAACCCAAGCACGTAACATTACTGGCACTTCATATCCAGCTGCACAGCAATCCAAGCACGTAACATTACTGGCACTTCATATTTACCCGTCAGACAGCCGACAGGAAGACAAAAGATTCCCAACCGAATGATTGCAAGTATTCCGCGAATTTAATCCGCTCTTAATCCCTTCAAAAATTATATTGTGCTTTTAACTGTGGCCTCCTGGGGTTTGAACTTCACGACATTCACGAATGATATACGGGCACCCTTAAACTATCACATTAACATTTACGCAAGTTTTGTCGTCAGCCACAACAATCCATATTAGTTTCAATATAGGCTGCATGTTGCCGCCGTATTGACCATCCTCAGGCATTAAAATACATGACTTTAAAATCCAAAATAAAATGCATATATTTTTTTTAATTTGTGAGATCTCACACATTTAATACAGTCGAACCCGGTTATAACGACATCGGTTTATACGACACCTCGCCTATAGCGTCAGATATTCTGTGATACCAATTAATTCCTCACTGTTAACCATAACATTATACTCCTCGGTTATAACAACACTCGTTTATAACGACACAAAATATTCAGTCCCTTTCATGACGTTATAACCGAGTTCGACTCTGTGTGTGTGTGTGTGTGTGTATTATGTATGTGTGTGTG
Source organism: Coptotermes formosanus (assembly GCA_013340265.1). Classification (NCBI taxonomy): domain Eukaryota; kingdom Metazoa; phylum Arthropoda; class Insecta; order Blattodea; family Rhinotermitidae; genus Coptotermes; species Coptotermes formosanus. Next base: position 520,817 of record BLKM01000917.1, read on the forward strand.
TGTACTATGTATGTGTGTATGTACGTATGTATGTATTATGTATGTATGTGTGTCAGTGTGTGTATATATAATATATTCAGTGTGTGTATACACACACACACACACACACACACTTATATCTGCCTTTCTAATATTTCGTATAAGCGGTTTCGTAGACGCAGAGAGTTGGTTATACGCATTTTTGCTTTTAAATTTTAAAGTCCTGTATTTAAATGGCCGAGGACAGTACACACGACCCTTATATTGACGACATTAATAAAGATTGTTACGGCTGACGCCAGTACGTGTGTCAGTATTTGATACAACACATGGCAACAGGATGAATTCCGCAAAAATTAAATTACCAATTTATTCTGCATTGTGATTATAACAATAGATGAATGTACGCTTTATTTGTTTTTTTGCTATGTTGAAACAACGTTGTTAAATAACCCGAAAATTAATCACTACCGCTATAAAATACCAGACTCATTTCTCAAAACTGTCAAAAGGCAACACCCAAACCGGTCTATAACGTGAACAAATATTAGATAATAGACTGACTGACTGACTGACTGACTACCTACCTACCTACCTACCTAACTAACTAACTAACTAACTAACTAACTAATTAACTCCATGGAGCAGAGGCCTTCTTGAGAAGCTAACAGTTTCTCAGCTAGTCAATAAATTCCCCGCATTTTATGGAACCCGGAGATTCATTACCGTATTCACAAGAGCCCGCCACCTGTCCCTATCCTGAGCCAGCTCAATCCAGCCCATGACCACCCATCCCACTTCTTAAATATCCATTTTAATAAGATACTAGACTCCGGATGTGAAAAGCACTTTTTAAACAAACCTCTACAGAAAGCTTACAGTCATGCAGAGGTGCAGGTTGTGAAGTGGGCACAAAAAATATTCAAAATGGACGCCTCGTACGATTTTACAATCTGTACTCGACGAACGTATCGATTTTACTTCCTGATAATGATTACTACGCCGAAAATGTGTAATGTGAATGGAGCCATGTCATGACGTGTTATAATGACTTAAAGAAGCGAGCAAGCGGCCAGCCCTTCGATAAGGCATGTAATAGAGTCGTTGCACCACGCCCTAAGACCATCTCCGGTAAAGGCATTCGCTGTATGCGGCCAATACACTTGCTCCTTGCTGTGTTCACGCCACAGAGATTTATTAAGAAATTCTTAATGCCGACATATTTATGGTAATAGCTGCTCGCATACACAGCTCACCCGATGAAATCATACAAGCCATATTTCAAATAACATACGTACTTTGTCGAGGTTATTACATCTTACACCGGCACAGGGTTTGGCATTGTTTACTGTTTATGAGAGGCGAGAGAATTGAACAGGCTTATGACCTTCAATTTAAAACACGATCTCTTAGCACCAGCTCCATGTGTTAAACACATTCACATGTTTTAATTGACGGAAGTTCTTACGGCCGCAACTTTAAGTGGTCTGATAAAGCAGAGGTGCACAAATTCCGGTCGCCAGATCGCCGTGGCGACTACATTTTATATGATGGCGCCTCATAAGGCACTCATGTCACCTTTCTGGCACCTAGAATTTGTGACTAGAGCAAAGGCGGGATGAACCGGGGTTTGACTCCCGGAAGAAGCAGATTTTTCTCTCCTGAAGACATCCAGACCAGCACTGGAGTCTACCTAGCCTGCTATTCAACGGTTACCGGTGTCCGTTTCTGGGGGTAAAGCGGCCGGGCCGTGACGCTGACCACTCATCTCAATATAGTGCCAGAGTTAACGATCAGTCCTACTAACCTTCCATTCCCCTTGTATGATGTCACGGTGCGGAAAGGACTACGTTAACCTTTTAAAGCCTAGCGGTAACTTTACGTACCGCCAGGTTTAACATTAAAAAATTCTACGTGGTGCCCACATTGCGTTTATGTGTTTTGTACGGATCTCAGAACAAACAGCAACTTTTGCCTTATAAAACATTAAGAGACTGGTTTTTATAACCGAAGTGGAGAGTGTTTACGCACTGAGTCCTTATATAAAACAGATACGCTTCTTCTTTAAATGGCTAACGCTTGTACACTACCTGCATCAGCTCGTAAGAGCATAAAATTAGACGGAATCAACATAGCGAATTTATTACACCAACCAAATGCACTCTAATATTCACATATAAGTGTTACACATAAAGCACCGACACGTTTCGACGCCAGTGCACCGTCCTCAGGGAGAAAATGTTGCCAAAACTAAAACCAACCGTCATTGATGTGCCATTGTTTGCATGGTTCCACAGTCTGTTGCAGGCTACGTTGTTAATATCTCTATCGCACAAAAGGTACACCCTGTATACTTAAAATAGGTACAGTTAAAGCAGGATTAAAATATTCCATGTTTCGTTTCGCAGTCCTTCCGTCTTCTACCTACTCACAGCAGGTGTCGAGGTTTTTGTTTTTTACTTGATCACACTCAGACACACCACAGTCGGTAGGACTCCTCTGGACGAGGGATCGGCCCGTCGCAGAGACCTCTACCTGACAACGCAAACAGTCACAAGAGACAAACATCCATGCCCCCGGTGGGATTCGAACCCACGATCCCAGCAAGCGCTCGGCCGCAGACCTACGCCTTAGATCGCGCGGCCACTGGGATCGGCAAAATATTCTAGACACGATATAAATATGATTTTTAACAGACTGTAATTATATTGTTGGTAGTGGAAACCTCTAGTGTTGTGACATTATATGTTGACCTTAAAGGTCGATTCACATTATATGGCACGACACGACACGACAAAACCCAGCGTGCATTCACGTCTACCGTCAGCTAACAGACAGACAAATTATTCTCTTCTCTCAATCCCAACGACGCTGTCTTTGTCGTTAGCTGTCGGTGACCGACTAATGTGAATTCGAGCATGTGAAAACCACAGAAGAATATTTCGTCGTGTCGTGCCGTGCCGTATAATGTGAATCGACCCAAAAACGTTAACTCAGTCCAAAGCGGATTAGGTCCGTGTGTTGTGTAGTGTCTTACATCGCAGTCAGTGATTAGACACGATACTTTGTGCAAGGCAAGATACTGATTTTTAAATATCATTTAGACGGATTTCCGGCTTGAAAGGATTAAATAAATAAAAGAACAATCAAAATGAAAAAAGTTTAGCCTACTTATACAAAGCACACGTGACACGGAACCGTCTAGATACCTTTAGCAGCTCTGTGTTTTGTAAAGCCCCAAAGAAAAGTATTTTTTTTTGTGTGGTGATAGTTTTATGGACTTTATCCATCGTCCGAAGAGTCAAATATTAAAAATTAAAAAAATTAAGAATTAAAATCACGACGTTTCGGAAGCTGGATCTGCCTCCGTCCTCAGGTGAATGGAAGGGGAGAAGAGAAGAACACCTACTCAACTGGCCCCCTCACTGAGTGATGGAGGCTAGCTCTGTCTAAGGGGGCCAACAGAATAGCTGTTCTTCTCTTCTCCCCCTCCATTCACCTGAGGACGGAAGCAGAGCCAGCTTCCGAAACGTTGTGATTTTAATTTTTTAATATTTTTAATATTTTACTCTTCGTAAGATGGATAAAGTCCATAAACCCATCACCACACAATGTTATACACCGTCGTCAAAACCTTTTAGAATTTATCTAAGGGTCTTTCTCTCTGTTAATACCTGGCCAAACCCGTCATCATTAACTAACGTACGACGCAACCTCTAATACCAGAAGATCAAAAGCTGAGAGCATCCTACTTGCTGGCTCTTAATAACAGCTCTAGTGGTGTCTATGGGAAAGGGTGGGGGTGGGGGGGGTGGGGGTGGATGGAGGGGGAAGTTGCAGATTTATATGGACTCCAGGTGAGATGAGATTACAATATCCCCCACTGGGATCTTTCGGCCCTGCCCACCTCGTGCGCTTGCCATATATCGCTATTCTTTAATTAGCTAAGTAAAAGTGTGACTTGGGTTCTCAAAGTAGTCATTAGTAGGATTACACTCGTTTTGGTAGACTACTATTGACGTTGCCAAAAAAAAAACCTATTGCCTCAATTTGCAAATAAAAGAGGAGACGTCCTATTTATACCCTGAAAAAGACGCAGTGTTTTCTTCCGAAACGTATGTACCGATTTACCAAACAAGACGACATGAGAGTCTAAATACGCAAATATGACCCTGTTTCTAAGCCCCACACCACAATGGAATATAGACAGGCAACAGAAACGCAAGGCACGGTGGAGTTAGACTTTCACGACGCGGCCTCTTTATACCCTTCAAACGTCTCCTCGTCTACCCAGTAAGCCCAGCGGACAGTCACAGATGTCCCATTGTTTCTGGGCAGCAGTTATCCCACAATTCTGTAAAACTGGATAAATTTATAGGAACTGACTTTACAGCAGCAATTCACCTTACATAATATGCCTCATGTTATTACATGTCAGTAGCTCTACACGTAGACGTGCGGATAATATTAAAAAGTATGTTAACAATCCTCCTTCAGCACCACATTTCAAAAATTTCAAGGTATTTCTGATCTAATTTGATGTAAATCGCACTGCGTGGCAGCGGCGTAACTTGGCTAATCGACAATGCCGCAATTCTGCGTCCCACAAACCGCACGTTTTTCATTTTTCCGTCTTTACACCACCGACATTTCCGTTCAGAAAATATTTCTATTTCTTATTATTTGCCCCTTTTAACTCAGTAGTCAAAAAAATTATTCTTAGGTACAAAAAATATTAGAGGGGTACTTGCCCCCCATGCACCCCCCCCCCAAGTTACGCCTATGCTGCGTAGTATTTCGTCTAGAAACACGCTCTCCCTGGAGATCCGAAAATAGGGGAGTAGTTTACCTCCGGATTGTTTTGTCTCTAGAGGAAGCATCTACTGGATGTACACTACGCCCCCCCCCCACAAAAAAAGGGCTCAATCCAGTCCATGCCCCCAATCCACTTCTTGAAGATCCATTGTAATATTATCCTCCCGTCTACGTCGGGGTCACGGGATTTCATATCTACATAAAAAGAAATACCCCAATACCTATCAGCACGGAAGAAACACGCTTCCTGTTGTTGCAATATAATTTCCCGGATCACAGCACTGAAGCAAGTAAGCCACGCCAGACGTGCGAGCGAATCCAACTCTAATACAGACGTTACAATTCCTTGCTTGTGGGCTAGTGGGGGTTCGAGTTTCGGTCACCGGCCGTGAATCACGAGAGGAATGCTGAAATTACATAGCTGGGCCCACCAGAACAATAAAATCCTGCGAGGGGAAAAGTCATAATGAATGAACACCTCTATCAATGTTACAAAGAGCGGCGCCGGGTCTGGTTCGGCCAGTTTGAACGCGAACAAACCGCTGTCATGTTTTGTGAAGCGAAACAAAGGGCGCACCAGGACAAAACCACACAAAGCTACTGATATTAATCCTTATACTGTTCCATTGCAGCTGTTTCTATGCGCTTATATCGGGCGTTTAAAACCCACTGACCGTCAAATCAGCATCTAGCCGAACCACTATTTTCAAACAAATAAAAAAGTCAAAAAGTATATAAAATATTCCAAAGAAAAAGAGGCGCCATCTACAAATTCGGCTATCGAACTGTCGAAACGATATTTGGATTCACTGTCGGTTGTACAGCAGGTATAATTTCACGCAGGGAACTAAATTTAACCCTTTAAAGACGAAGCGTATCTGTTTTATATAAGGACTCAGTGCGTACCGCGATGTAAACACTCTCCACTTCGGTTATAAAAACCAATCTCTTAATGCTTTATAAGGCAAAAGTTGCTGTTTGTTCTGAGATCCGTACAAAACACATAAACGCAATGTGGGCACCACGTAGAATTTTTTATGTTAAACTCGGTCGTATCTAAAGTTACCGCTAGCCTTTAAAAGGTTAAACACTGCGATGAATTACGCAGCCAGTGCCAAGCAAACTGTTGTGAAGAGTGTGAGATTTCGTGTTTTATGGGCAGCAAAGTATTACACTGTGGACGTTTCGGTTTGACACCGCACTGTAGCCTAGCAGTAGGGCACTTCAGTGCTGAAGGCAGAAGCAATACGGGCCAATACACATATAAAAAAGACATAACATACGTTAGGGTACATATTTAACATTTAATATTTGTATCGCATTTTATAGATTTTTACTCATTCCTGAATATGTTTCGAAAAATAAGAACTGTGAATCTGAAGATGACCCAAAAGGTCGAAACATGTTCTTCTGTAACTAAATGGAAAGTCGTTGTATTTGGGCGGATTCCATCTTGATTCCATTTTGTGTTTTATTTCCCCGGAATCTTCTTAGTCATAGAAAAAGACTAGAAGTTTTTGCTGATAGCAAGTTTATGCCAGAAGCTTTCACAGTTCCATTCATCTACGTGTGTGACGTCTGTTTTCTGCTTTTGTAGTGGAAAGAATTGACAGGATAAATACCCGCAAGAAGAAAATGGACGAAAAAGAGTTTATAAGGGAAACAGAAGCGTGTAACGTGCTATATGTTCATGTTGTAGAAGCTGTCGTTTATTTTCAGTACATTCAACGACATCACTGCAGCTATATCTGTATAGCGCCAAATGTTACAGTACTTGCCAGCAATGAGTTGCAAGGCATATGGAAGGGAAAATCTCCTGACGTAATTTGAGGTACTAATCCAGTATTTGCCAGCAGGGACTGAGGAAGAAAAAATCACGCAGAAGCCGGAGGACTGACTGCATCCGAGTCATTATTTTTTAACCTTTTAAAGCCTAGCGGTAACTTTACGTACCGCCAGGTTTAATATTAAAAAATTCTACGTGGTGCCCACATTGCGTTTATGTGTTTTGTACGGATCTCAGAACAAACAGCAACTTTTGCCTTATAAAACACTAAGAGATTGGTTTTTATAACCGAAGTGGAGGGTGTTTACAGGGCGGTATGCACTGAGTCCTTATATAAAACAGATACGCCTCGTCTTTAAACGGTTAATTCAGGATCTCCAGAATACGGCATCGCTGCACCGCCAAGTTAACCATTTTGGGTGCAGAACAGAGTCACTTTCATTCACCGGACTATTTCCTGACGTTAACTTGAATACGATCGGTAGTCCTAACTTGTGTGCTTATGACACACAGAAAATAGACTTGCAAGATATATTAACTCTGATCGCGCATGCGTGTTGCCCCTCATGCAAAATTTTAACATGGCGCCTGTCCGCAGTGGTGACCATGGCTCGTCTGTACACGTAAATACGAATGCTGTGTTACTGCGGGTTATGCACACCAATCTTCATGCTACTTTATCATCCTACGTAAGGAAATTGCTAGAGCCTTATACATAAGTGCAAGCCTATACGCTGTTCAAGGGGCGAAGCTACTGGGGGGGGGCGCGCCCCCCCACGCCTGCGGCCGCCGGGGGCAGCAGAGTCCAAGGGGTGGAAAAATTAATATTTTAAAAGAAGAAACTGATTTTCTGGGCCCAAAAACTTTTAAATTATTGAGACAAATATGTGGAAATTCAATAAATAACTGTGACGCTATTCAGTTATTCATTTCTGTCAGGGTCAGCCATTGTTATTTCTCGGTTGGGCGTCACAAAATTCTAGCCTACGCCACTGGGCTGTTCCGTATCTGCAACGTCGGTCTGCAAGTCTACAGCGACATACGTACTCAGTGATCTGGTCTTTACAGACGGGGTTAAAACTTAACAAGAACAGAAATGTGAGAGTGAGTTCGTCTCGGTATACTGACGCCACAGGGCAGAATCCAGCGTACGCAGTCTTAAGGGTATTTAGTACCCTCATGCAGGTTCTTTACAAAATGTACCAAGGTCCCCGATTAGCAGACAAAATGGCTACAAAACATCAGCGAGTTTCTCGGATTTATCACTTGACCTCGCACATGAAAAGTCTCTCGTCTACAGCCTTCGCTCGGTGTACGTTATGTGGATAAATTCTACAAAACATGCAGTGTTAGTAAAAGTAAAAAAAAAAAGCTATAAAGATTTGCCTCTCCATGCTATAGAGGAATATAGGTGGAGCAGAGTTTAGCTCCACTTATTCTTGACCTCGGCTGAACATTAAACTTCTAAAACCTAGCGGTAACTTTACATACGACCAGGTTTAAGACTAAAAACTTCTACGTGGTGCCCACATTGCGTTTATGTGTTTTGTACGGATCTCAGAACAAACAGCAACTTTTGCCTTATAAAACATTAAGAGACTGGTTTTTATAACCGAAGTGGAGCGTGTTTACAGCGCGGTACGCACCCAGTCCTTATATAAAACAGATACGCTTCATCTTTAAAGGGTTAAACGCCAACAAAACCATACGTGTGTTAACCTAAACACAAATCCTGCTAGTTCGTCTAGCAGAATTCCTACAGAGACTGCAAGAAATAGTGAAAATCCACAGGGCAGCCAGTGGCACCGTCAAAGTTCGACCACGGCACCTCCAAAACACGCCACAATCGTTACCTCTTGTGCCGCGCATAAGTGCTGATGCTAACGCCATGTTTCTATCCCGTAAAGGTGTTCTTACAACTCGAAGTTGGGTCAACCTCATGACATTAACCTCCCATTATTACAAGACTTTCTCTCGCACAGCATCGCGTCTCCCCAAGCAAAAAGCTACCCAGAGTGAACAAGACGTAGAGTGTAATGAAAATCATATTAAAGGGCCGAAGGCTGAAGCAGCAATATACGCCAGTGTTGCGTCTTAATTACCACGTGACAGGCAAAGCACCTTTAATGGCTGTTCCTTCAAAAGGGTGGCTCTTTTCAGCAGCGCAATGTTTTTGTTAACTTCAATAAATGATCATCGTTCCAAATACAGTAAGCTATTCACTACGTCAACAGCAAGAAACTTAAAGAGACACCGCAAATAACAGGGGTGACCAAATATTTGTCCAAATACAACACTGGATCTAACGGCTTTCCTTTATTTGGCTATTTCACAGCTTTTTATTGCAGACCTTCTCAGTTTATGCTGCATGGAATGACATAATGTAGGAAAAACTACAAATGAATAGACGGACGCAGTCAGCGTCTGTTTTAAAGGCAAAGGTAAACCCATCCGTTTGGAAGCTATAAAGCTGTATGGGGAAGTGAAGGTACGGCTCCATTCTTCCGTGACTTCAGGCTTCTACCGTCATGCAGATGAGATATGAGTTCTTCTGGGATGTTACGCAGCGATGAGTGGTGCTTCTGTACCGATGTTTCGGGAAAGCTTATCTGTCTCATGCTCAAGGGTCAAGCTTTCTTGTTGGACTCCTTGGACATTTAATATTGGACCGATAGGTTGTCCCGAAACGTCGGTACAGAAGTACCACTCAACGCTGAGTAATATCGCAGAAGAGCACAGATCTCAGTTCCATGCATTCTTCACCTCCGCAGTAGAAGCAGCTGAACTGTTAGCAGAAGTGCGCGTGTACACTGCAGGCGATCTAACTTAACAAGTTCATGAAACTGTCACGGAAGATGAACGGATGAAGATTTGGAACGAAGCTGCTGTGAAGTATCTGACGGTGCTATACGGAGACATCTATACTTCTTAGGCAGGAGAGCAAATAATTCGGTTTAAATTCGAACCCGGTACCTCCCAATACAAATACTGACCGCTGCCTTGTACAGTATTACCAGTAACTTCACAGACACATTTGGCAAATAAAACAATACGCGATTACACCTTCCTCACGCGTTTCCAGAATCTCTCGCGCATCATCTATGATCACTCCAACTAACTAACTAACTAACTAACTAACTAACTAACTAACTAACTAACT
>BLKM01000917.1:530561-553185 GCA_013340265.1 Coptotermes formosanus
AACTAACTAACTAACTAACTAACTAACTAACTAACTAACTAACTAACTAACTCCACGGAGCAGAGGCCTTCTTGAGAAGCTAAGAGTTTCTCAGCTAGTCAAGAAATTCCCCCATTTTATGGAACCTGGAGGTTCATCGCCGCATTCAAAACAGCCCGCCACCTGTCCCTATCCTGAGCCAGCTCAATCCAGTCCATGTCCCCATCCCACGTCTTGAAGATCCATTTTAATATTATCCTCCCATCTACGCCCGTGTCTCCCAAGTAGTCGCCTTCCCTCAGGTCTCCCCACCAAAATCCTGTATGCACCGCATGATCGCTCCATCTACAATGCCAAAATTCTATTCATTCCCTAAGACAATTTCCTTTCAGTGGCACGATAGCCCAGGTTTTAACAGGATAGGTGCGTTACCGTCAGCTTTATTATTACATTTCATCACAATGTTAATAGCAACCCATGAGAACTGACATTGACATGCGAACAGTAAACATTACGTTCTGTGCACTCAGCCCTACCCATCACATAGCGCTATGTATCAGATAACATACCAACGGAAGGCACGAGGTTTATTAGAACAAAACAAATCGAAATACCGTACGATCCAAGACAGCTCAGTCGGTATAGCGACGAGGCTACGGGCTGGGGAGGCAGAGACAAAACACACACCCTTCTGGAAATAACGTTACCGTATCAGCTGGATACCATCATCATCCTATAATTATATTAAAACGATTAGCTTTATTGGAGACATCATGACCTATTAACCTTTTAAAGCCTAGCGGTAACTTTACGTACCACCAGGTTCAATATTAAAAAATTCTACGTGTTGCCCACATTGCGTTTATGTGTTTTGTACGGATCTCAGAACAAACACGGAATTTTGCGTTATAAAACATTAAGAGACTGATTCTAAAAGGTTTTGACGATGGTGTATAATATTGTGTGGTGATGGGTTTATGGACTATATCCATCGTCCGAAGAGTAAAACATTAAAAATATATAAAAAATTAAAATCACAACGTTTCGGAAGCTGGCTCTGCTTCCGTCCTCAGGTGAATGGAGGGGGAGAAGAGAAGAACACCTACTCTGTGATGGAGGCTAGCTCTGTCTAAGGGGCCCAACAGTGTAAGTGTTCTTCTCTTCTCCCCCTCCATTCATCTGAGGACAGAAGCAGAGCCAGCTTCCGGAACGTTGTGATTTTAATATTTTACTCTTCGGACGATGGATAAAGTCCATACACCCATCACCACACAATACGAAGAGATTAGTTTTGTATAACCGAAGTGGAGAGTGTTTACAGCGCGGTACGCACTGAGTCCTTATATAAAGCAGATACGCTTCGTCTTTGAAGGGCTAAACTAGCAAATGGAACTTTTCAACATAGATATCTTCAGAAAGCTTATGATTCGGCATCGATGGCAGTCTCCTTTGCCTTCATTAACCCTTTAAAGACGAAGCGTATCTGTTTTATATAAGGACTCAGTGCGTACCGCGCTGTAAACACTCTCCACTTCGGTTATAAAAACCAGTCTCTTAATGTTTTATAAGGCAAAAGTTGCTGTTTGTTCTGAGATCCGTACAAAACACATAAACGCAATGTGGGCACCACGTAGAACTTCTTAATGTTAAACATGGTGGTACGTAAAGTTATCGCTAGGCTTTAAAAGGCTAATTCCTTCTCAAAAAGCTCTCTTTTAACAAATAAGGCGAGATTTAAAAATTGACAGTGCTGCTGCCTCAAGCGGAGGCAGCAGCACTGTCACTTTCAACGTGCTGTGCCTTATTTACACGTTGCTTATCATCTGTTGACTCCGAAAGAAGTTACCCAGCAGCAAGCGTTAATAAGGACATTAGGAATTACACAGTGCAAAGTCACGCCTCCCCGTGACGCTTATGCAGTGACACACTGTACACACGGAATGACGGACATACCAATAACGATAGCATTGATGAATAAATAATTTAATTAGTTATTGGGTTAGATACTGACTGGACGGGTCAGCGATTCAATGGAATGCCGCATTTTTTAATGGACGTATAGGAAGACAAATAGAGGGATGTATCTGAAAGGCTGATTGTCATACACACAGAAGACGGTCATGTACGTCGGAAAACAAAGCTGCAGAAATTGATCTCAGGTTAACATTATATCCAAGAAGCTGGCCTAGGCCGAGCGGTCTAGGGCGTGGGTCTGCAGCCGTTCGCTTGCTGAGATTGCGGGTTCGAATCCCACCGGGGGCACCGATGCCTGTTTATTGTGAATGTTGTGTGTTGTCAGGTAGAGGTCTCTGCGTCGGCCTGATCCCTCGTCCAGAGGAATCCTATCAAGTGTTTGTCATTAAGTGTGATTACGTGTAACAATAACCCTCTACAGCTGCAACGAGTAGGCAGAAAGATGTGAGGATAGGAAAGAACGAAATAAAGTTGGCGTATACAAAGGGGCAGGGATAAGCTAGGATCAGAGTAACATCAACACTAATCATCTATGCGTGATTTCAAGCTACCGCTCCCGTGTAAATCAGATCGGCGCTCTTTTAGACTTGTACGCAGTCGAGAATGGTACCTTCTTATTGACGTTTCGGGACAACTTATCGGTCGCATCTTCAAGAGCCAAGCAATCCAAGAAGAAAGATTGGATTTATGGGTTATCCCGAAACGTCGGTAACAAACGCCCACTCTAGGATGCGCAAAATCCCAAAAGAACACAAATCTGATTAGTCACGTGTCTCGCTCCACTCTCATATGCGCACAGCGCCAGCCGTATCATTTCTGTTGCTTAGGTCTATTTTAACCTTTTAAAGCCTAGCGGTAACTTTACGTACCACCAGGTTTAACATTAAAAAATTCTACGTGGTGCCCACATTGCGTTTATGTGCTTTGTACGGATCTCAGAACAAACAGCAACTTTTGCCTTATAAAACATTAAGAGACTGGTTTTTATAACCGAAGTGGAGTGTTTACAGCGCGGTACGCACTGAGTCCTTACATAAAACAGATACGCTTCGTCTTTAAAGGGTTAAACGCAACAGAAGTGACTGTCGGGCAGTCTGAAGCCATTAAAATGTGGTATTTCCTACTAATTAGTACTCTGACCCGAACGGCAAACGGGGACCTACACACTGACGACTGACAGTGTGGACCGATACCCAGCAGGCTCGCTGCGAGTTCACACGCTGCCTAGGAACTGGACAGCGATAAGTGATACAAGTAGTAGCCTCTATGTACAGCGTGTTTATTTTCAACGAAAATCTGAATTACTTTTCAGCTTTGAAAATGTTAACTCAGTACCACACAATTACATGAAATACTACTACTCCATGGAGCAGAGGCCTTCTTGAGAAGCTAACAGTTTCTCAGCTTGTCAAGAAATTCCCCGCATTTTATGGAAGCCGGAGGCTCATTACCGCATTCACAAGAGCCCGCCACCTGTCCGTATCCTGAGCCAGCTCAATCCAGTCCATGCCCCATTGCACTTCTTTAAGATCCATTTTAATATTATCCTCCCTTCTACGCCTGCAATTATATGAAATAAACGAAGGAAACTAAGCAGAAACAATAAAATAAACACCTGATGATGATGATGATGATGGTCACGACGACGACCGGATTGATCGAAACATTTAGCGGTTCAGAAAATAATAAATACAGGGTGTGTCAGACGAAATACATAGTGTTATTTATGTTAATAATATTTGATGAAAATACAACTTACGGAGTTCCTAACCACGCATTTTCCTGTATTCTCCGTTACTTCCACCATCTTAGGTCGAGACGACTTCCCAAATACGCCATTGTCAAAACAAACACAGTCAATTCATGTTCTTCCTTTCCAGTAGCCAAAAAACCAACAGCCCATAGACAGTTATACAGTGGAAACTGCTGGCTGATAAATGTTTTTACACTACCTCTAAAGTTATGGCATTCGAATAGCTACCGACAGTTACAGTTTATACCGACAGATGGTGGAAGAGTATCACGTCTCCCTTTCACCGTGTATCACGGTCATTCTCTAAAATCATACAGGAAACTATACCGCGTAATACGCAAAAAGAAAAAAAAAAGAAGAGACAAAAGCGATGTGTTTCTCTGGGTGAACTGTGACAAGTACAAATTTCAACGTTTTGCTCCGACGATTATAAATGACGCGCCACACAACATTACATAACAGGAGGCAGGCACTGCAGTTGTTGCAATGGAACTGCGCGACTACCAAAATAAAAACACGTACATACATGTCATGGTACAGTCCGATGACAAATGTACTGACCGGCTGCCTCCCGGATAACAACTCCATTCAAACTGACACTTCGTAACCCAATTAAAATGCTAGATTTTATAGTCGGAAACTGTGGCCGAACAACACACCCTCCTTGATGTAACGTTTTGTGAATTCCGTTCACATGCTAGCGTTCTTCAAATGTTCATTCTCAAGAAAGAAAATATGCCTAATAAATACTAACCACTGCCATTTTCAATACAGAGTCGAACTCGGTTATAACGTCATGAAAAGGACTGAATGTTTTGTGTCGTTATAAACGAGTGTTGTTACAACCGAGGAGTATAATGTTATGGTTAACAGTGAGGAATTAATTGGTACCACAGAATATCTGACGCTATACGCGAGGTGTCGTATAAACCGATGTCGTTATAATCGGGTTCGACTGTAGTTATAACTACAAAAAACACGGTGAGAGTTTATTCTCATTCGTTATAACACTGTGAAGTCCGAAACTGGACGACAACGTTTCGGAGCAGCGCAGTGTCTCCTTCTTCAGGGCAGAATTACGTTTCTCAGTACCTCTGGCACCCATACACCAGACTACACGGTGTCACATGAAACTTCATTGACGTAGGTGAAAACCTCACAACGATTACACAAGGTTATTTTTATTTTACGTGACGATGTATCAGACACAGTAGATGGTTTACACATGAGAAACGATTATGTGGCTATTAACCTTTTAAAGCCTAGCGGTAACTTTACATACGACCAGGTTTAATATTAAAAAATTCTACGTGGTGCCCACATTGCGTTTATGTGTTTTGTACGGATCTCAGAACAAACAGCAACTTTTGCCTTATAAAACATTAAGAGACTGGTTTTTATAACCGAAGTGGAGAGTGTTTACAGCGCGGTACGCACTGAGTCCTTATATAAAACAGATACGCTTCGTCTTTAAAAAGGGTTCAATAACAACACTGGTTTCAAGACCTAGATCAAAGACTAAAAAGACGAAATGTCGCATGACACCTCGAATTCGTTTGCCCTTTCATGAATAAAACCACGGAACTGTATCGCTACAACTACACGTTTCAACATTTACTGAACTCTGAATTCCTTTTTAGCCACAAAAACCGCACTGTTACAGCATTTTCAATTTATCTCGTCTTCTACGTGCGTATTTTGCTCTGTAAAACTAAGCACATGTTTAAAAAGGGGTGGAGTGGGTAATACAATAACAAATTTGTGTATTTCCCTCCACAAATTGTCTACACTTTAAGTTCCACCATGTTTCATGTAGGATCACTTCCCAATTGCGCAGCCTTAGGATAATCCGAGAGAAGAGGGGTACGTTCTCCATCTTCCGTGCAGATAAAAAAGTATCTTGCACAGGGGGAAAAAAGGGACGAAATTTTGAGAGAAACGTGTGACAACGACCGATAACTAACGTTAAACAGCGCCCTACATTTGCACTTACAAATACAGCATGTGTGTAGTACACATGCAGAAGAATAAGGCATTAGAAATGTAAGGTTCGGGCTTCAATGTCAGTCCCTCCCCACTTACAGTTTAACTCTTCGAAGTATGAAATTAATGGCAATAATATTAAAAAATGTTGACCTACTCCACAGAAAACACGCTGCATCGCCATTACAGAGGCCAACTGATAAAAGTTGGTTGACCTTCTAATGACGAAACATAATCCGTTTTAGTTGAAGATTCAGTCCGTACCGCACAGTAAACACACTCCGTCTCGGTTATAAAAACCAGTCAGTTAATGCTGTATAGGGAAATAATCGCTGTTTATTCTGAGATCCGCACAAAACACATAAATACACTGTGGGGGCAGAACGTAGAATTATATTTAAAGATTCAGTCCGTACCGCGTAGTAAACACACTCCGTCTCGGTTATAAAAACCAGTCAGTTAACGCTGTATAGGGAAATAATCGCTGTTTGTTCTGAGATCCACACAAAACACATAAATACACTGTGGGGGCAGAACGTAGAATTATATTTAAAGATTCAGTCCGTACCGCGCAGCAAACACACTCCGTCTCGGTTATAAAAACCAGTCAGTTAATGCTGTATAGGGAAATAATCGCTGTTTGTTCTGAGATCCACACAAAACACATAAACACACTGTGTGGGCAGAACGTAGAATTTGTGAATGTTAAACCTGGCGGTACATGAAGGAACCTCTCTGCTTCAGAGCGTTAATTACGGCATTTAACAAATGGGTATTTTTTTTCTGTCCTTCTATCGGAAGCGATAGTGATACCAGGCGGCAATTCGCCTTGAAGTCGTGGTTACCTCTCTGACAAACAACACTATTACTTTACGTGCAGAACACCGGGGTTCGATGCTCGACAGTCTTGATTCCAGTCATGGAGATCTCAGTAACAAGAACCGTTTAACCACTTAGACGAATTTCCATTCAATTAACCAAATGAAGAATGGAAATAATGAAATGACTTTTCTTTCTTGATTTTCTTCGATTTCCGTACGAGCATCACTTTGGTTGTAATGTCCCCAGTCATCGCCTGTTTTTCTTTGTGTGAAGAGTAGCTCTGTAGGTAAAGTTGACTGCGCAGTGTTGATAGAACGATACTGATACGGCAAAACGTAGGTACAACGAGAAAGACCTGCCCCACTGTCACTGTCCAAAACAAATCTCACATGGACTGGCTTGGGACCGAACTCGGGCCTTTGCGGTGAGAGGACCGCGATTAACCGCCTGAGCGATAGGACGTCTAAACTGTCCAAAATTGCATGGGCCCCTTTAATTTCCCCAAGAAATTCACCCACGTCATGTAATCTTCCAATCAATATCTTCTTTTGTATAACATAACACAGGTAATCTTAAATCTTACTTTTCGATAAAAACGCGGCTTCGAAATGGGTGCATTTACCGCCATATACTGTCTTTTTTAAAGTTATTCATGGCTCATTTTTCTGCAGACACATTTCAGTTGTTGAATGAATTACGTACACGCCGTTTTTAGTACAACATTTTTTTTTTCAGCGAAATGACTTTTAAATGTACAAAAATGTTAACAGGTCACAAAATGTGTTGTGGTAACGCACTTTTTAACGAATTTGCCACCGGCTGGCGCAGTTATGGTGCTGGGGGCAGGAAGTAGTCAACGCGATTCTAATCTGTGACTGCGGGAGGGTGCGGGAATGGGATGAGCCTGCATCCACCTTGTCAACCCCTATAAACCACTGCTAATTACAGGATGGGATCCAGCCGGACCAATCGAGCAGAGATAACAACCCATCTATCGCCGGAGGCAGTGTGACCACACACCAGTGCATCACGTGGGGATAAAACCCATGTAGAAGCGGGTGTAGACTACATTTCTTTACCACCGCGCTGGCGACATTACTGTACCGACGCAGCACTGGCGAGTGCGGCCAGGATAGCGTAGTCTGTATAGTGACTAAGCTGTGGACTGGACGGTCCGGTGTTAGAATCACGGCAGGGGGGATTTTGCTTCTCTCCAAAGCGCCCAGGCTACCTCTGGCAAACATTCAGCGCCTTGCTAATGAGCACTGGCAATAAAGTGCCACGACTTGACCGTGCCATGGCTCAGGCGGTTAGTTGCCGGCCTCTGACCGCAGAGGCCCGGGTTCGATCCCCGCTCAGTCCATTTGGGATTTATGGTGGATAGAATGGCACTGGGACAGGCTTTTCCCCGAGTACTTCGGTTTTGCCCTGTCAGTTTTATTCCACCGGTGCTCCAGTACACGGGAAAACGGAAAAAAATTACCATCTTCATCACAGGGTCGTAAAATAAGCCTCACGACTAAGGTGCGTCAGTAGCGTCTGCTGCGGGGGCTTTTAGCACAAAAAAATGTGCCAGGACAAGAGGCTGGCCCTCACATCCAACTAATGTGAAGTGCAAGAATGAGTGCAGCAATACGGTCACTCCCTTACGCATGTTCGTTGCAAGAAGCTTAAGTACAAGGGCAACGTTAAGTTCACATCTCAAATCACGTCTGTGAACCAGAAAGTGATAAAATAAAAATAAATTGTAAACAAACATTCCTAACTGTCTCCGTTACAACAGTCAGTCATTCAGTGCCACGTACGGAAATAATCGCTGTTTGTTCTGAGATCCACGCAAACTACAGAAATACACTGTGTGGGCAGAACGTAGAATTGTTGAATGTTAAACCTGGCGTTACATATAGTAACCGCTGGGCTTTAAAGGAAGACCCAGCCCGTACCGCGCAGTAAACTAGCTCCGTCTCGGTTATAAAAACCAGTCAGTTAATGCTGTATAGGGAAATAATTGCTGTTTGTTCTGAGATCCACACAAAACACAGAAATAAACGGTGTGGGCAGAACGTAGCAATGTTGTGTCGTTTACATTGGTGATATACAGAATAATAACTAAGTTCTAAAGCTGTGGTACTTAACATTTTCTACAGTTAGCACCCCTTTGTTTCTCAAAATATGTTACACACACAGATCTATCAAAAACCGTTGAAGTTGGCCAGTCACTTAAACCTACGATATAGCACTAAGAAAATAAACGTATGTTTTAATTTCACAGTAAAATTACGACAATTCTGGCATATCTCGCATACCCATAAAGGGCAGAATACCGCGAACCACAAAAAATTGTGTGCACACCAGAATCATCGCTTAAAAGTGTCAATTTGTTAACCTTTTAAAGCCTAGAGGTAACTTTACATACCGCCAGGTTTAACATTAAAATATTCTGCGTGGTGCCCACATTGCGTTTATGTGTTTTGTACGGATCTCAGAACAAACAGCAACTTTTGCCTTATAAAACATAAAGAGACTGGTTTTTATAACCGAAGTGGAGAGTGCTTACAGCGCGGTACGCAGTGAGTCCTCATATAAAACATACACGCGTCGTCTTTAAAGGTTTAATATTAAAAAATTCTACGTGGTGCCCACATTGCGTTTATGTGTTTTGTACGGATCTCAGAACAAACAGCAACTTTTGCCTTATAAAACATTAAGAGACTGGTTTTTATAACCGAAGTGGAGAGTGTTTACAGCGCGGTACGCACTGAGTCCTTATATAAAACAGATACGCTTCGTCTTTAAAGAGTTAATCTCACAACACAAGGCCTAGCTTAACATATTTTGAGTGCAATGCATGTAACATAATCTGGCTACGGAAAATATACTAGTAAACAAACTCTCACACAAAGCCAGCAAATGACACACGTCTGATTACAACTTACTCAGTACTAGACGTGCCGTTACATTTACTGGAAGTGTGTTTGTTAACCAAACTGCCGATAAACCAATTAATGATGAATCAATCATCAGTTAAAACGTTCCTCAGTTGACAACACTACAGACACAACAAGAAGCATTTAACAGTTTGTAAAATGCAGACACAGTGCAACAGTTTTGTACAGTTAGACGCTTCAGACAGCCCAGAAGTCCCCTTCGTTTAATTATCTAGCAAACAGAACAGCTTAAAAAAAAACAAGAGGACTGACATAAATGTTGGTTTCACTTTTATCTACGGCGTTGGTTCCAGTTGTCGCTGCAAGCGCGCCAGATAGAAACAAACAAAAGAGGGGAAAAAGGACAAGATGAAAGCTAGAAAGAAACGAAAACAAAGAAGAAAACAAACGACACAGAGACATCATCATCATCATCATCATCATCATCATCACCATCATCACCTTCTTCTTCTTCGTCGTCGTCGTCTTCTTCTTCTTCTTCTTCTTCTTCTTCTTCTTCTTCTTCTTCTTCTTCTTCTTCTTCTTCTTCTTCTTCTTCACCATTAGGCCTTAATAGACCTGTTTCGGCCCCGTCTAATAGTCTCTTCAAATGTCTTCCAAGTCGCCTTCCTACATGTGGCCTAGAATTCAGCATTATTTTGGGCACCCTGTTGTTCTCCACTACTGTTACGTGTTGTAGCCAATTTGATTTGTATCTTCTTAGTTTCTCGTCAACTGGCGCTACTTTCAACTGTTCCAAAATTTCTTCATTCCTTTTGTAGTCAAAAAGTGTGTATCCCACTGTTCTTCTAGAAAACTCCGTCTCATATAGACGCACGGACCAGAGCAGATATCGATACTACGAAACAAATCGGCCGTCCTGTTGCTCGGTGTGGACACATTTCCTTTCCAACTACCAAACACAGTCGCAGGCACTCCTATACAAAAACTGACCGTATTAGCCCTTCAAAGACGAAGCGTATCTGTTTTATATAAGGACTCAGTGCTTACCGCGCTGTAAACACTCTCCACTTCGGTTATAAAAACCAGTCTCTTAATGTTTTATAAGGCAAAAGTTGCTGTTTGTTCTGAGATCCGTACAGAACACATAAACGCAATGTGGGCACCACGTAGAATTATTTAATGTTAAACCTGGTGGTACGTAAAGTTACCGCTAGGCTTTAAAAGGTTAATTTCGCAACAGAGAAAGTAATTTTTACAATCAGGTACTGCAACAAGATGTCGCAGCAGAAATGCTGGCCTCAATTTGATTCTCAAACATCATGAATATTCCAGCAGTTTGGTTTCCGTTCCAGCCAGCGAAACTGTTTCCCTCCTGGAAGGTGGTCTAAATGATGCACCGGGGTTATACGAGGAATGTGGGTGATTGGGGATGATGATGAGGGCAGGCCTTATTGGGGAGGGGGGGGGGTAAAGGAACTGAAGATAACTTCGTGACAAAAGGCGGGGGACAAAAGACAATTGCCTCTAACTTTACTTAACAGTTCCCTCTGCTTTTAATACGTCCGCCCTGCAGACTTCTGCTGCCCCAGTTAACCCATGTAAAACTTTGTTCTTCGATTTATTCAGAGAAGTCTTGTGCGAGGCGACTAAATCAACACATAAACGTAGTCTAGTTCGGAGTGCAGCTGGGGGACGCGGTTTGGCTTTGTAAACGTAGTCATGCTTCCACCTTCCACTAACCGAGAAAACAGACACAGTAAATTACAAAAGCGAACCATCCACACGCGCCGTCTCACGTTTCAGATGAGAACAGAAACCATTTCCATATAATATCCTATAAGCAATTAAAACAGGATGAAGCCGATAAAGCCAACAACAGCGACAGTAACTGCGTTAAAACTAGAGGCGATCTGTGCGCAAGTCCGAATCAGATCGCATTACTCTGTAAGAAATGAAAGCCGTGTAAGTTAGAATCGAATGGACTTGCCTGTTGAAGGGAAGGTACGTACAGTCATGGGCAAAACACACGAGCGTACTGTCGCACGTCACACACTTACTTCCAACCCGCTGGGAATGGCGTCAGTGTGATGCAAGACGCAACAAGAAAATGCGGTTTACTGCGTAGATTGGCGTACTGGACTAACGCGTAAATCGCCACAAGATCCAATTGTTGTTGTTGTTGTTGTTGTTGTTATCATCATCATCATCATCCGAATTTCTCACTTCTCAGCTTTAACTGGGAAATATTCACCTATCCTGGGATGTATCATCAACAGGATTAGCCTCGGTGGTCTTATGTGTAATTTAGGAAATTTCTTACAATTGAACATGTGCCAAGAATTACCACTTTTTGCATCTGTATGTATGTGTTTGGGTGCAGGTTAAGTCTCTTTAAACTTTGTGACAGCGACTTTGGAATTATTCCCGGGGCTGAAATTACTATCGGGACCACTTGTACTGCATCCTGCTTCCACATAACACGTATTTCGTTCGCCAGTTCTTGGTATTTGTTTTGTTTTTCGGTTATTGTTTTGGCGAGATTGTGCGTATTTGGAATAGCTATGTCTATTAGGAAGGTACGTTTTGTTTTCTTGTTCGTAAGAGTTATGTCAGGTCGGTTGAAAGGTATTGTTCTGTCTGTAATAATGCTGCGATTCCAGTACAGTTTGAAGTTGTCATTCTCCAGCACGTTTGCTGGTTTGTACCTATAGTATGGGCATTTGTCTTCAGTTAGTTCAGTTGCTTCTGCCATTTTCTGGTGTATTATCTCCTGTATGCAAGATATTCACACTTACATACCTGAAACAAACCACGTTGCTACCGTATATAGCCCAGTGCCGCAGCTATCCTGTAGTTACAATTTACGCTGCATGTAACGTTATCTCCCATGCTGAATGTTTTGTGCTTCTACATTAGCACTTCCCGCAGTGTGTGTGCTGTGCCCAGTACAGCTGTTTTCTGTAGTTCCTTGATATCGTGCTTTCCCGGTACGCTGGCTCAAGTATTTTCTGAAGGATTTTGAAATGGTTCCAGTTGCCCCTATTATTACTGGCGTCACCTTTGTTTTTACATTCCACATGCGCTGTATTTCTGTTATAAGGTCTTTATATTTTAGAATCTTCTCGGCTTCTTCCTTTATCACATTTCGGTCTCCCGGGATTGCAGGACCTATTAACACACACGTTCCTTTTTCATTATCCCGGATTATCATGTCCGATTTGTTGCCAGCGATCGTTCTGTCGGTTTGCACTTCTTGATTCCATCATACCGTTACCTTTACCTTCATGATGTGTTTCTATTGATTTTAGCACATGCTCATACCAGTGTTCACTGTCTAATTTAACGCCCCATTTCCTTGCATATGCATCATCATCATCGCCATTAGCATGACACGAGATTTCAGGTTCTCTGATTGGTGTTGCTGAAGATTCAAGTATTCTGGGATGTGACGCCATGACGTTGGGTGAGTAGTTCCCGACGTTTCGGAGTCCCGTAATGTTTGAACCTGAAGACATAGTCCCTTTCCTAGTAATGGAGCACCGGAGGAATGAAATTGACAGGGGAAAACCGAAGTACTCGGGGAAAAACCTGTCCCAGTGCCACTTTGTCCACCACAAATCCCACATGGACTAACCCGGGATCGAACCCGGACCTCCGCGGTGGGAGGCCGGCGACTAACCGCCTGAGCCATGGCACGGCCCAACCTGAAGACAGTGCCTTCTGCTCGCCCAGTAGCGATGTCTACACAACTCAGCGCATTGTAACGTGCCGGTCTGACGGCTGTGACAACGGCGCAGTACGGAATGTATTTCTGCTTTCGGCTGGCGACACCACACGGTGGCCCAACACTCTTTCGATGTTTCGGCAGCCTGTTTATTTTCATACCGAAAGCCAAGGGAGCCGGAAAACACCGGGCTGACTGCGCGCTACACCCTGTTTTGCCCATCCGGGGAATATACGTATAAAACTTTCCTTTACTCCTCCAAATGTCGCGATTTCCACTACTGTTGGGTTCAGTACTTGTTAATTCCAAACGCGAAATAAAAAATATAGGTCTATTAACCTTTTAAAGCCTATCAGTAACTTTACGTACTACCCGGTTTAAGATTAAAAGATTCTACGTGGTGCCCACATTGCGTTTATGTGTTTTGTACGGATCTCAGAACAAACAGCAACTTTTGCCTTATAAAACATTAAGAGACTGGTTTTTATAACCGAAGTGGAGTGTTTCCAGCGCGGTGCGCACTGAGTCCTTATATAAAACAGATACGCTTCGTCCTTAGATGGTTAATTACATAAAAGGTAAAGCAGTCCCATTACAGGCCTGTACAGGCCCTGAGGGTTCCAGGAGGTTGAAGCTCCCAGATTTCTAGACAATCGGCACATGAAGATGGTAAGGTTGTCACCCCTACGCACCGGCCGTATTTACCCCCCAGGAAATATTCCTGGTACTCATTTCTGTTAGAGGCTGAGTCGACCCCAGGGCCATAGTGCGGCCAGAAGGATTATGTCAATGAAAAAATATATTAATTATATACGAGATTATATTCCATTTCTTGCTATAAGTTAACACAAAATCTTCGTCACTTGTGAACTATAGAATACGCCAGCTGTTTTTGCACAACAGGAATTCAAAATACGCCTACAATGCATTAGAATTCCGAATATATGGTTTTAAAAAGGGTAAGTAAACAATTTAATAAAAATCGGTATCTATATTATTAGCCCCCAACCTACAACAAACATCAAAGGGTTATTATTACAGAGTCCCAGTTATACGTCTGTACACATTTTGTTTCTACCATCACCATAATGCTGTAACAATTACTGTAACAGCGAAACATACATCCCTCTTTGCAACAACAACCGACCCCCGCCCCCGTACAGCCAGTCAGCTTCCCCCGGTTTCACAACTTGCCGCTAGGCGCGCTGGTATCACACACATACTGGATGGGGGAGCGGCATTGCTAAAAGATTCGGCAGCACGCATCACGCGAACTGCCAACATTAATTAACGTAATTAGCCAATAGTTCCGTCTCACTTTGCTAAAGCGACTGACTGCTTCCTTTCTGGTCAAGTTCACCACTATGGCCACTGCTGGGTGGCTGTACCACTACAAACCAACGTTACTGCAGTTGTCTGCCGACTCTCCCTTCTGTCATACACCAAATTAGCCACGCTTGGATGCTCATCCGAATGCATAACTGAAAACCTTTGCTTGGAATAACGAGGTCGCCTGTCTGACTGGACCCTGTGCAGCAGATCTCTAAACGGTCAGGGTGACTAACTTGTACTGCATATAGCACGAACACTTACGCGCCAAACGATACATGCAGAGGATTTGTCTTTATTTATGATTTGTTTAAGGACACTTCACTATCTCAAACAGTATAGGCCTACCGTGACACGTAGGATCAGCCCATTAAATACTAAGATCATATGAATTATATTTAAAGATCCAGTTTGTACCGCGCAGTAAACACACTCCGTCTCGGTTATAAGAACCAGTCAGTTAATGCAGTATAGGGAAATAATCGCTGTTTGTTCTGAGATCCACACAAAACACATAAATACACTGTGTGGGCAGAACGTAGGATTTTTTAATGTTAAACCTGGCGGTACGTATGATAAGCAAATGTGCTTTAAAGGGTTAATGAATGACAAATTGGAAACGGTGTGGAAAGAAGTGCGTTCACCCAAATTTATACATTACCTGCTCACTTGCCTTGAGGGACAACAGGAAAGCATAAAAATCCTACGGACAGCCGGTTTCCGGAAGAGATTTGAACACGGAACCTCCTTTATATGACACAATCGCGTTAATCGCGCAGTAACTCCGTACAAGTATAAACATCTCTGTCAAACGCCGAGGGTTACGTCCTGGCGGGGAGAGAGGGGACGTGGCCACTTAACGAAAGCTTAACTAAGCTCCCTACTTCCGCAGCAAACAACAAAATTAAAGTAATGCCCGGTTAAAAATGAAATTGCACATGAAATATAAAAATATCAGAAAATAGCACCGCAATGGTAATGTGGAAGCTAGAACACTGGTTTGGGATGCCAATAGGTACAGCGCTGTCCGAAAACAAACCGAATATCTTGGTGCAGAAGCTATCAATTTTTTTTGTCCCCGCTGTACACACATACATAAAAACCGCAGATACATAAAACCAAATACCGTGATTGGTAAAACTCGAACAAAAACGCAAAACCACGAATGGACAAAAACTGCAATTGGCGAGCGATCAGTTTATGTGGCGTTACGACATCAAAGGGAATGGGACTAAAGACAGCAACGTACGTGAAGACGGCCCAAGGCGCGGCAAATAGCATCCTGAAGCCTTCGAGTCCCACCGCGAGTGACAATTACCCTAAAACGCCTTACACTTGACTCCGTTTCCTTCCGACGGTCTTTCATTTCTTCATTTGTCTTGGACGGCACTGTAACAGCAAAGGCCGCATGGCGTCGAACAAGAAGTTGCAGAGTCAACAGACACGGTGAGGACGGGACACACCGGACGTGCTTCAGTTTACGGCAGCATTTTATCGCTTGATTAGCTGAGAAACTGTCAGCTTCTCAAGAAGGAGTGTGCTCCGTGGAGTTTGTCACTTATTTATGATCGCGTGCAGCGTTATGCCTCCTGGGATGTCAAACCGTAAAGACTGGTAAACAGTAACTGACGTTTAGACGATAAGTCAGGGCCTTCATCCGTATACTCTTTGACCCCGATTATTACAGCAATACGGTCCTCCGAAACGTCGCTGTTTACCAGTCGGCAGGCAGTAACATCCCAGAAGGGGCTGTGTCATGGTTTAAGCGGTTAGTCACCGGCCTCTCACCGCAGAGGCCCCGGTTTGATCCCGGGTCAGGCAATACGGGGCTTCTGGTTGACAAAGTGACACTGGGACAGGTTTTTCCCCCAAGTACTTCAGTTTTAGCCTGTCAGTTTGACTCCACCGGTGCTATGTTACAGGGAAAAACGGGGAAAAAAACTTAATCATCTTTATCACAGGGTTGCACACTAAGCCTCAAGTTGCGGTGCGGCCGTAGCGTCTGGTGCGGGGCCCTTCACCACACACATAAAAAAACACTAGGAGACTTGAATGTTCGTCAGCACCGCTGTGAGAAAATCAAATCTCGCAATATTAAGTTCCTTTGTACTTCTGGTGATAGTTTTTTAGTGGTGAGGGGCCCCGCAGCAGACGCTACGGACGCACTGCAGCCTTGAGGCTTATTGTGCGACCCTGTGATGAAGATGAAGATGATGATTTTTTTTTTCGTCCATTTCCTAGTAATGGAGCACCGGTGGAATGAAACTGACTGGGCAAAACCGAAGAACTCGGGGAAAAACCTGTCCCAGTGCCACTTTTTCCACCACAAATCCCACATGGACTGACCCGGGATCGAATTATATTTTGTAGTTTGTATTTTTTTAAATCTTTTTCCTATTACTTCCGGTAGTGTATATATCTGCCGCACATTATGTCTCGAAAAATACACACGTAAGATTACGCATATAGTTGTACATTCTGCATTCGGTGTGTTGAATTCCACGTTGTCCGCATGGAGACAAAACCTTGCCGAAGTTAGCCGCACCGCATGAAAGGTTTAGCGGGCCGGGATTCGTTAAGTCTACGTCCAGAAATAAGTTTCAATTCACCACGCAGCAATGGTGGACAGCTGTGACGGCTCTATTTTACCGCGACAAGTAATTGTCTACAGTGTATAAGAAACAAGAAAGACACTATTTCGACGTACTGTTGAATCACACTCGTAGCTAGGTAAATAGCTAAATAAATCATACTGTCTGCTCGTAGAATGCAAAGACGTCTTTGTCAGTCAGTACTTTCAGCTTCTAGCTTCGAGTCTTGGCTGCTCCGTCCTAGACTTCGTGTTCGACGAGCTAAACTAGTTAACAACAAAATGCCGCGGCATTACTGCTGCTTCAAGAATTTTCTACAATCATACCAGTGTTCTGTACTGAATGACAGATGGGTCATGTCTCCGTACAGTAGCTTACAAAAGGGAAACAGAGACAGAAAAGAAGTTGTTTGAAAAGAAAGAGTGTTACAAGCAATGCCTACGTGAATGATGATGTCCAAGAACAATCGCAGCAGAGCTACATACCAGGCAGCCACGAACATGCCTTGCATTCCCCGCATATACAGCCGTGTCTTTGGCCGGCCGGCTGGCGGTGTTTCTCCCGAGTTACCAGGACTCAGTACTATTTAAATGCGAACTTTGGTTGTTGATCACCAAGCGGAATGCTGGGAGAACATCATCATAACCTATTTTATCCTACTTTACAGGATTCTTGTACAACAAGGATATATTTCCTGAGAGAATCACTGTGGCTGGAAACTCAAAAACTCGCCTGTCCACCGACGAGGTCGTAAAATACGAACTGCTTCTCTAGATCTTATCTCGTGGTTCAAACCTGCTTTTTCTTTTTATGATGAAAAGAATCTAGCTGTATTATGTTATCCAGTCAAATGGCTGCAATAGTGAATCAAATATGCGTATCATGGGCCCACAGAGGACACGGAACGCCTCGAAAAAACCTCAAAGCATCACAAAATTCGCTTCAGACTCAGTCCATCATTTGATGCCAC
Organism: Coptotermes formosanus; assembly: GCA_013340265.1. NCBI lineage: Eukaryota > Metazoa > Arthropoda > Insecta > Blattodea > Rhinotermitidae > Coptotermes > Coptotermes formosanus. The sequence continues at coordinate 548,578 of BLKM01000917.1, forward strand.
TAACTTCTGTGTTTACACGGTAAACTTATCACTAGCTTCAGATCTGCGCTCTCCTGGGGTACAACGCAGCGTAGAGTGGTAATCCTTTACCGACGTTTCGGGACAATGTATCTGTCCCATCCTCAAGGGTCAAGAAGTTGGACCGATACGTTGTGACTTCTTGACCGTTGAAGGTGGGACAGATACGGTGTCCCGAAACGTCGGTAAAGAATTGCCAATCTACACTGCGTTATACCCCAGAAGAGCGCATATTTCATCAGCATCGCGACGGAAGCGTGAAATGACGGTTATTTTTAGCTTGCAAAAAATTCTTTCTTGATGCTATGAAAGAGGAAACCGTCACTGTACATGTGATCTTGTTACTCAGAAAACTGAATTGCAAAATCCTGTGAACGGTTCGTTAATGAAGGTACACGTCTTCAGCTAATTAAACAAACACAATCGAGCCCGTTTATAACGATATCGGTTTATGCGACACCTCGTCCATAACATCAGATATTCTGTGGTACCAATTAGTTCCTCACTGCTTAACCACAACATTACACTCCTCGGTTATAACTCCATGGAGCAGAGGCCTTCTTGAGAAGCTAACAATTTCTCAGCCGGTCAAGAAATTCTCCGCATTTTATGCAACTGGAGGTTCATTACCGCATTCACAACAGCCCGCCACCTGTCCCTATCCTGAGCCAGCTCAATCCAGTTCATGCCCACCCATCCCACTTCTTGAAGATACATTTTAATATTATCCTCCCATCTATGCCTGGGTCTCCCAAGTGGTGCCTTCCCTCAGGTCTCCTCACCAAAATCCTGTATGCACCTTTCTTTTCCCCCATACGTGCCACATGCCCGCCCATCTCATTCTTCTCGATTTGATTACCGGAATAATATTTGGTGATGAGTACAGGTCATTAAGTTCCTCGTTATGTAGTCTTCTCCACTCCCCTGTCGCCTCGTTCCTCTTAGGCCCAAATATCCTCCTCAGCACCCTATTCTCGAACACCCTCAGTCTTTGTTCCTCCCTCAGTGTGAGAGACCAAGTTTCACATCCATACCAAACAACAGGTAAAACTACAGTTCTGTATACCCTAATCTTCGTGTTTCTGGATAGCAACCTGGAAGACAAAAGATTCTGCACCGAATGATAGCAAGCATTCCCCTTGGTTATTAAAACACTCGTTTATAACGACACAAAATATTCAGTCCCTTTCATGACGTTATAGCCGAGTGCGACTCTATAAGGCACACCACAGCACGGACAGTAACACACACCAAACCACATGCCGGACAGACTCAGCAGTCAACGGTCTACACCTCTCTGGCTTCTTTCTGCTCCACTCGCAGTGTTTTAAGGCTACAATGGTGCAGTTCACACACCCACAACTCCCTTTCTTAAAAACCACTTCCATTTGATCCTACATTTTCTTTGTGTATTTTGCAAGTGAAATTTCCAAGACGTTTATCAACCAAAATCCTTCTGTAACGACAGCAATACCCGCCACTGGCCACAATGCTGCACCCGTACAATCGACTCGACACTCACACTGTATTTTGTTAAAGTCTGACTTCAGAGTTTCCACCACTATTTTAAATCGGGTTCACACTGACCCTGTATGTTCATAACACCTTGGCCTTCATACACGGCCACTTTGCAAAATATTTCCACATAAAATTGAGGGCGGACTAGACGGCCCCGGGGGTCTACACCCGGTGGCGGCGAGATTTTCCGCGTCCGATCAGACCTACAGAGGGGTCCGCCCCGACTCCTGTAAAATGGGTACCAGGTCTGTTTCCCTGGAGTAAAGCGGGCGGGGCACGGCCTTGACCAGCCACCTTCCTCTAGCGCCGATGTTAAAGAAACAGTAGAGATACAACTCCACCCGCTCCCCTCTGGGCCTTCATGGCCTGTTATAGGGTGAAATTCACCTTTCAATTTACCTCTATTTCTGCGTCAAATTTGCGTATCTGTCACATGCGATGTATCCTATATACCGTCCAGAGAAGGTTTAAGATCAGGGCAACGTATGCGTCTCGATGGGGCCCACAAAATGCTGACCGTTCAGAGTTTCCGGATGAAGTCAGTTCATTGTGCAGTCGCCTAGTCTGCATGATGACAAATAAAAACCCCCAAAGCTTTTTTTCTGACTGTTACCTACATTCCTAGATTTGAATGTGGGCACGACAAACATCCAGAAGGCGCTGAACCTCTATCCACACGTTTTTAAACATGTAGTGGGCTACCGCAGCCACAGTGTACTTCATAAAGGCCTTCACCAGCCGAAGAACGTCAGTTTTTGTACTTCCGTAATTTTGATTCGATATCTTTCCGCCTCCACCTGTTCTGTTATTTCAGGGCAACGCGTAGGTAGGTTCCCCCCAAAATTTAACTCTACCTTGAGCCCAGGAAGGTCTCATGTCAGCTGTTGTGCTGCCCACCGCAACTTTCCCAGTTTCAGTACACTAACAATTTCAGACGCAGTGTCCCATTTACTTGCTGAAAAATCTGTGTCCTTATTTCAAACTCTCTGACATTTCTCAGTTCACAGGCTTCAGCTCTGGTTTATATCTCTCCTCCACAGCACCATGCCACATGTAGCAACTACACACAACTACTGACCGTACAAGGGGTCGCCGCGGTGGCGCAGTTGGTTCAGGTACTGCGCTACAAACCGGAAGGTCGCGGGATTCGATTCCCGATGGTGTCATCGGAATTTTTTATTGTCGACTCAGCCTCTAACGTTTACGCCCCAGGAATATTTCCTGGGGGGGTAAACGTGGCCGGTACGTAGGGCTGACAACCCTACCATCTTCAAGCGCCGATTGTCTAGAAATCTGGGAGCCTCAACCTCCTGGAACCCTCTGGGCCTGTCCAGGTCTGTAATGGGATTGCTTTATCTTTATAGTGTAAGCGTCACGCAGCATACACGTGCCCAGTTTTGTCACCACTTGATTTTGTGGTAACGCGTTCGAATTTCAAGGAAATTAAGCTTCAGTTCCGAAGCCACAAGATTAGGCAGATTAAAAGACAATTTTTAAATGGAATCCATCCCACTGTGCTGTGACATATTAATACTGGTGTATCTATTTCCGTCAAACACAACAAAATTTTTAATAATATCATCAATAAATACTAAATGTTTCGGTCCTTAAAAACCATCATCGGGCACCAAAATACACGATTTAAAACATAAGTAGGCTAACTACGCGTGTAGATGTTCTGAAATTTGTGAGATATCGCAAATTTTTACAAGCTTTATGGTGGCATACTTTATGTTTTAAATTCTTGTCATGTAAAAATTTGTAAGATCCCACAGATTTCAAAACATCTATATGTATAGTTACTTGTGCTTTAAATCATGTATTTTAGTGCCTGATAACGGTCATTAATTGCCAAAACATGTAGCATTATTGATAGTATTAAAAAGGTTGTTGTGTCTGACGGTAATATATACGCCAATACTCATATTAAAGACCGCTAATCACAATTATGTTGTGCTGTTTATTTCATATTGTTTAATTCTACATGTTTCGGCTTGCTCTAAAGCCATAATCAGGTAGCACGATGCAAAGAAAACTCACCCTGTACAAAACATAAATTGTATCACAAGACGCAACTTAGATCTGAACTTTACAGGGAAATGTATAAAATGGAAGCCGAAAAAGGCAAAAATCAACCAAGCAAATCATAAAAACAAGTCACGTACTTAACAGACCGTATATCGAATCTAGCTGATCCCAGTGGCCGCGCGGTCTAAGGCGTAGGTCTGCGGCCGAGCGCTTGTTTGGAGCGTGGGTTCGAATCCCACCGGGGGCATGGATGTTTGTCTTGTACAGTGTTTGTGTTGTCAGGTAGAGGTCTCTGAGACGGGCCGATCCCTCGTTCAGAGGAGTCCTACCGACTGTGGTGTGTGTCTGAGTGTGATCAAGTGAAATCACAAAAACCCTCGACACCTGCTGTGAACAAGTAGGTAGAAGAGGGAAGGACTATGAAAGAACATCGAATTTATAAAGACAGAAGTGATGTACTTGCAAGATAAAGGGACTGATTGAATTTTAAACTTCCTAATCTTGTGTCTACGTCACAAAGGGATGTCCCACACCAACGTCTGGAATCCGTCCCCCCCCATGCGCACAGANCCCTGATGATGGACGAATAATTGCGGCCGAAACACGTTGGAGATTTTAAAATAGTTGTGCAATAATTGGTTGATGTGTAAATCTGTACAATACGAGGAACATGTTCCAGTACGCACACTGTCTGTACGTTAATGTTCCACGGCCATTGCTTGAATTGTATTGTTAAGCGATATTCGAGTGCGAGACCTCCCCTGTTCTGTGACGTTACGCAGCGCAGATTGCTAGTTAGTTACCGACGTCTCGGGACAACGAGTACACCCTTGAAGATGGGACAGATAGCTTGTCCCCGAAACACCGCCAGCTACCAATCTACGCTGCGTAACATCCAGTCAGAGCGAAGATGTTATTTACATCGCGGCGGAAGCCTGAAATTACGCACTATAGGAGTATGTACATACATGTATATACGTATGTATGTATGTATGTATGTATGTATGTATGTATGTATTATGTATGTATGTATGTATGTATGTA